>WYDF02079990.1:0-11179 GCA_009867245.2 Adranes taylori | reverse complement strand
TTAAATATTTCAGCGAATTTTAAATTTAGTAAATCTTTATAATCGTTGCCTACGCGGCTTTGGGAACTCGTTAGGTTTCAGCAGAAAATATATGCCATTCGAAACTATCAGTTCTACTTCCCTTTGACTACGATTTTTCTGTTGATCTCTATATTGGATGGCATGTCAACGCAACACAGGAAAAATAAACAGTGGGTATATGGATATTTAGTACGCGGTTTACTTTCAATCTCATCGTGGTGTAGAATGTAACGATTAAAAGATAATTTTCTATCAAATAAATATCATAGCAAAATTCTCAGCAATCTTTAAAATTACTACTTTATTCTTCATTGTTTTTGCTTCTTTTCTACTTTTTTCTACAGAATGTTGAAAAATTTGATTCATACAATGATTTATACAGCAATGTTTGGGAAAATACTTTGTTTTAACATAATTCGAACCAGTTTAATACTTTACGCTCACAGATTTTGTGCTGTCGTAAATATAATACATATTACAAACAATTAGAGAAAGACATAATAAGAATAATAAACAGCATTGGTTAGTCCTTTTTTATTAAAAAATATTTATTCTAGTAAATCTTTATAATCGTTGCCTACGCGGCTTTGAGAACTCGTTAGGTTCCAGCAGAAAATATATGCCATTCGAAAATATCCATTCTACGTTCCTTTGACTACGATCTTTCTGGTCACTCAATATTGAATGGCATGACAACGCAGTACAGGAAAAAATACACAGTGGGGATAGGGATATTTAGTTCGCGGTTTAATTTCACTCTCATCGCGATGTAGAATGTAACGATTAAAAGATAATGTTTCAATGAAATAAATATCATTCCAAAATTTTTAGCAATTTTTGAAAATTCTGTTTTATTATTCATTGTTTGTGTTTGTTTTCTACTTTTTTCTATACATTGTTGAAAAATTAAATTACTATAATGATTTAGACAACAATGCATGTTTGCATGTTTGGAAAAACAACTTATGTTATAAATAATTCGAGTCAGTATAATATTTTATGCTCACACATATTTTGTGCAGTCATAAATATGATATTACAAATATTAGAGTAAGACATAATAATAAACAACATAAATTTTTTTTATAAAAATTATTTTATTCTATATTATATATAGACTTGTCAGAGTTGATATGTCAGAAGTTATTAAGTGCAATATCAAGCGAATATTTTTAAAATAATTTAATACATTTCAATATTTATGAAACCCAGGGGTGGGTTCATATGACAGGAAGTGGCGCATTTGTCGCAGTCCCCGCGAATATAAGGGCCACGCGCTACTACATTCAAGTAATAAAATAATAAACTGTATTACAAATATTATCCTTTGTTGGTTTCAGTGAAACTATATAGAGTTAACATATTATGCCTCCGCACATGAATTATAAAGGATATTTTTGATAAATATAAGACATAAATGATCAATAAAAGAGAATCATTAGAATATTTTTAATGTCAAATTCGATGCGCACTGTAAGACGCTATTTATTAAACATGAGATATTAACAATTTTGGCGCTCTATGTTTATAATATGAGTGTGTTTGTACACCAAACTAAGAACAATTATAAAATAAATAAAGGAACTAATAAATGTTAAAATACGCGTCCTATAAACGACCAAGCTCCACCAATGCTCTCGTCAAAACTTTACGAAAAATGAGCGTAGTACGCTGTCATTAATGCATGCAGTCACATAAAAAATATTGAAAAAAAATTATTAAAAAAATATTCAAGACAAATCTAAAAAGTCGAACGCATTATAATATTCGAAGGTTTTTTAACGCACTAATATGCCTTTTATATTTTTGTTATAATTTTTCTCCTTATATTTTTATTAACTTATTCCTTAATTCTTTGTATAATAATTAAATTCTATTAAAATTACACTGAAGCTCTAGGCGCAATTCATATTTACTATGTAAACCAAAAGAGTCAATAAATGATTTATTATTAATATTATTAAATGCATTCGCATACTAAACTTGAGATAATTGACAAAAGTTCATTATGAAATTTAATTGTTGTTGATATAACATTCACTCCAGTTATTAGAAATCTAAATCTATACATGTCGCACATTTTGCGATTGTACAAATACACTTAAATAAGTAAAATTTAAAATAAATTAAATAATATATTTCGGGCACTTACAATATATACAAAAAGGATACTCTGAATACTTTAAATACATTTAGAACTTGTTACTATTTATAAACTTTGCGTATTACAAATGATGAAAATTAATAAATTTAACTTTTATTCTCTGATATGAAGAAATTCAAAAAGATTGCTAAGATTTTATTATTCATTATAAAATATTTAAGCGAATTTTAAATTTAGTAAATCTTTATAATCGTTGCCTACGCTGGCTTTGGGAACTCGTTAGGTTACAGCAGAAAATATATGCCATTCCAAAATATCAGCTCTACGTCACTTCGAATACGATTTTTCTGTTGATCTCTATATTGGATGGCATGTCAACGCAACACAGGAAAAAATAAGCAGTGGGGATATGGATATTTAGTACGCGGTTTAATTTCAATCTCATCGTGGTGTAGAATGTAACGATTAAAAGATAATTTTCTATCAAATAAATATAATACCAATATTCTTAGCAGTCTTTACTTTATTCTTCATTGTTTTCGCTTCTTTTCTACTTTTTTCTACAGAATGTTGAAAAATTTGATTTATACAGCAATGTTTGGGAAAATACTTTGTTTTAAAATAATTCGAATAAGTTTAATAGTTTACGCTCACAGATTTTGTGCTGTCGTAAATATGAAACATATTACAAATAATTAGAGAAACACATAATAAGAATAATAAACAGCATTGGTTAGTCCTTTTTTATTAAAAAATATTTATTCTAGTAAATCTTTATAATCGTTGCCTACGCGGCTTTGAGAACTCGTTAGGTTCCAGCAGAAAATATATGCCATTCGAAAATATCCATTCTACGTTCCTTTGACTACGATCTTTCTGGTCACTCAATATTGAATGGCATGACAACGCAGTACAGGAAAAAATACACAGTGGGGATAGGGATATTTAGTACGCGGTTTAATTTAACTCTCATCGCGATGTAGAATGTAACGATTAAAAGATAATGTTTCTATCAAATAAATATCATTGCAAAATTTTTAGCAATTTTTGAAAATTCTGCTTTATTATTCATTGTTTGTGTTTGTTTTCTACTTTTTTCTATAGATTGTTGAAAAATTAAATTAATATAATGATTTAGACAACAATGCATGTTTGCATGTTTGGAAAAATAACTTATGTTATAAATAATTCGAATCAGTATAATATTTTATGCTCACACATATTTTGTGCAGTCATAAATATGGTACATATTACAAATATTAGAGTAAGACATAATAATAAACAACATACAATTTTTTTATAAAAAAATATTTTATTCTATATTATATATAGACTTGTCACAAGTTATTAAGTGCAATATCAAGCGAATATTTTTAAAATAATTTAATACATTTCAATATTTATGAAACCCAGGGGAGTTCATAGACAGGAAGTGGCGCATTTGTCGCAGTCCCCTCGAATATAAGGGCCACGCGCTACTACATTCAAGTAATAAAATAATAAACTGTATTACAAATATTATCCTTTGTTGGTTTCAGTGAAACTATATAGAGTTAACATATTATGCCTCCGCACATGAATTATAACATAATTATAAAGGATATTTTTGATAAATATAAGACATAAATGATTACCAAAAGAGAATCGTTAGAATATTTTTAATGTCAAATTCGATACGCAGTGTAAGACGCTATTTATTAAACATGAGATATTAACAATGTTGGCGCTATATATTTATAACATGTGTGTTTGTACACCAAACTAAGAAAAATTATTATAAAATAAATAAAGGAACTAATAAATGTTACAATACGAGCAAGCTCGAGCAATGCTCTCGTCAAAGCTTTACGAAAAATGAGCGTAGTACGCTGGCATTAATACATACAGTCACATAAAAAATATTATTGAAAAACAATTATTAAAAAAAATATTCAAGACAAATCTAAAAAGTCGAACGCATTATAATATGCAAAGAGTTTTTAACGCACTAATATGCCTTTTATATTTTTGTTAAAATTTTTCTCCTTATATTTTTATTAATTTATTTCTTAATTCTTTCTATAATTGTTAAATTCTATTAAAATTACTCTGAAGCTCTACACACAACTCATATTTACAATGTAAACCAAAAGACTTAATAAATGATTTATTATTAATATTATTAAATGCATTCGCATACTAAACTTGAGATAATTGACAAAAATTTCATTATGAAATTTAATTGTTGTTGATATAACATTCACTCCAGTTATTAGAAATCTAAATGTATTCATGTGCATTTTGTGATTGTACACTTAAATACAATTTTAATAAGTAAAATTAAAAATAAATTAAATAATTCATGACGGGCACATACTACATATATATACGAAAGGGATATTGAAATAAAAATGTTAGTGATATAAAAGTATTTCTGATCTGTGAATCTTTATTAATATAACTATAATTTAAATGAAACTGAATTTAAGAATATACCAAAATTAAAGATAATTTCTAATGAAAAAATCATGTTCTTGTGTTTTCAGATACTTCTAATACATTTAGAACTTGTTACTGTTTATAAACTTTGCACGTATTACAAAAGATCAAAATTAATGAATTTAACTTTTACTCTCTGAAAATGAAGAAGTTCAAAAAGATTGCTAAGATTTTATTATTCATTATTAAATATTTCAGCGAATTTTAAATTTAGTAAATCTTTATAATCGTTGCCTACGCGGCTTTGGGAACTCGTTAGGTTACAGCAGAAAATATATGCCATTCCAAAATATCAGCTCTACGTCACTTCGAATACGATTTTTCTGTTGATCTCTATATTGGATGGCATGTCAACGCAACACAGGAAAAAATAAGCAGTGGGGATATGGATATTTAGTACGCGGTTTAATTTCAATCTCATCGTGGTGTAGAATGTAACGATTAAAAGATAATTTTCTATCAAATAAATATAATATCAAAATTCTTAGCAACCTTTACTTTATTCTTCATTGTTTTTGCTTCTTTTCTACTTTTTTCTACAGAATGTTGAAAAATTTGATTTATACAGCAATGTTTGGGAAAAAAATTTATGATTTATAATAATTCGAATCAGTATAATATTTTATGCTCACACATTTTGTGCTGTCGTAAATTTGATACATATTACAAACAATTAGAGAAGACATAATAATAATAATAATAATAATAATAATAATAATAATAAACAACATTGGTTTGTCCTTTTTTATTAAAAAATATTTTATCCTACATTATATATAGACTTGTCAGAGTTGATATGTAAAACGTTATTAACTGCAATATCAAGCTAATACATTTCAAATAATTTAATGTATTTCAAAATTTGTGAAACCGAGGTAGACCCATACATAGATGAGAAGAAAGTTAATTATTGCTGATTGTAGTTATAGAGCATTCAATCCAGTTATTAGAAAACTAAATCTATACATGTTGAACGCTTCGTGATTGTATATTTGAATACAATTAAATAGAATTACAATTAAAATATACAATTATACAAGAATAAAATATATAAGAATACAATTAAAATAAGTTGCATAAAATTAACAGTAAAAATAAATTAAATTATACATGATGGCAACATAATATATATACAAAAGTGATATTAAAATAAAATGTTATTAAAAGAAATCAATGAAATTTATTTTTCTAGAAATAAGTATTTTTAATGTTTATAATTTAAAAATTTAAAAATTAATATTATAATTTAAATGAAAATGAATTTAAAAATGTACAAAAATTACAGAGGACTTCTGAACAAGAAAATTAGTTCCTTGCGTTTTCAGGATATTTTTAATACATTTAAAACTTGTTACAATTTAGGAGTAGAAACTTTGCATGTACTCGTATTACAAGATCAAAATTAGTGATTTGAATCTTTACTCTCTGAAAATGAAGTAGTTCAAAAAGATTGCTAAGATTTTATTATTCATTATTAAATATTTCAGCGAATTTTAAATCTTTATAATCGTTGTCTACGCAGCTTTGGGAACTCGTTAGGTTTCAGCAGAAAATATATGCCATTCGAAACTATCAGTTCTACTTCCCTTTGACTACGATTTTTCTGTTCTTCTTAATATTGAATGGCGTGGCAAGGCATCGCAGGAAAAAAATAAACAGTGGGTATAAGGGATATTTCGTACGCGGTTCAATTTCAGTCTCAACGTGGTGTAGAATATAACGATTAAAAGATAATAGTTCTATCAAATAAGTATCACAATAAAATTCTTATCAATCTTTAAAAATTCTACTTTATTTTTCATTGTTTGTGTTGCTTTTCTACTTTTTCTATTACAGATTGCTCGAAAATTCAATTCATATAATGATTTATACAATAATGCATGTTTGGATGTTTGGGAAAATAATTGATTAAAATATAATTCGAATCAGTATAATATTTTAGTTGGAATGCTCACACATATTTTGTGCAGTCACAAATATAAGACATGTTACAAAGAATTAAAGAAAACATAATAATAATAATAAACAACATTGGTTTGGTTTTTTATTAAAAATTATTTGATTCTATATTATATATATATAGACTTGTCAGCGTTGAAATATCATAGGTGAATATCAAGCGAATATATTTCAAATAATTTAATGCATGTCAATATACATGAAATCCACGGAGGTTGATAGACGAGGACAAGTGGCGGATTTGCCCCACGCTACGCGTATGAAAAGATCAGGCGCTACCACAGGGAAGTAATACAATAATAAAATGTATTCAAACTATTATCCTGTGTGGGTTTCATTGAAATTATATAGAGTTGTTATATTAAGCCTGGGCACATGAATTATAATATAATTATTAAGGATCATTTTAATAAATATAAAATATACATGATCAACAATAGACAATTGTTAGAATGCAAAGAAATGGTTGACGCGCACTGTAAGTCACTATTTATTAAACATGAGATATTAACAATTTACGTGCTGTATGTTTATCAAATGAGTGTGTTTATACACCACACTGAAAACAGTTATTATTAAATAAATAAAGAAAATAATAAATGTTACAATACGCGTAGTATCAAGGATCTAGCTCTACCAATACACTCATCAATGTTCTACTAAAAAGGAGGGTAATACGCTGGCATTAACATCTGGAGCCACATAAAAAATATGATTGAAATAATATTATTTAAAAAAAATATTGAGGGCAAATCTAAAATGTGAACGTAATATAATATGTGCGATTTTTAGGGAGAAATTTGAGTGACTCACTAATGCGCCTTTTATATTTTTGTTATATTTTTTATTCTTATATTTTTATTCTTGATTAGTCTATTACTACAGTCTTATTTTCATACAATTGTTCTTGTACAAATTGCACTGAAGCTCTAGACGAAACTTATTTTTATTATGTGAACCAAAATAGTCAATACATGATTTGTCATTATTAAATGCATTCTCATACTAAACTTTCTTTCCAAAAATTTACGATAACAAAAATTTCTTTATGAAATTTAATTATTGTTGATATTAGTTATAGAAAATTCATTTCGATTGTTTATATGTACTACATTTCTTAATTGTATGCTTAAATACAATTAAGTAAGTAAAATTAAAAATATATTAATAATACTACATGGGCACAAATATATGCACAAAAGGGATTTTCAAATAAAAATGTTATAATGATATAAATCTGTTCAGTGAAACTTATTTTCCTATAGATAAATATTTTAATGAACTTCTGAAGTAATGTATAAAAGAAAATTAGTTCCTTGTGATTTTAGTATATTTTTAATTTTTAATACATTTAGAACTTGTTCCTGTTTCTAAACTTTGTGCGTATTACAAAAGGTAAAAACAAATGCATCAATTTTTACTCTCTGAAAATTAATTAGATTTTATTATTTATTATAAAATATTTAAGCGAATTTTAAATTTAGTAAACCTTTATAATCGTTGCCTACGCGGATTTGGGAACTCGTTAGGTTGCAGCAGAAAATATATGCCATTCAAAAATATCAACTCTGCGTCCTTTCGAATACGATTGTTCTGTTCATCTCAATATTGAATGGCGTGACAAGGCAGCGCAGGAAAAAATACATAGTGGGGATAAGGGATATTTAGTACGCGGTTTAATTTAAGTCTCATCGTGGTGTAGAATGTAACGATTAAAAGATCATCTTTTCTACTTTTTCTATAGATTTATCAAAACTTCAATGATTTATACAATACATTTTACATGTATGTATGTGAACATTGAGAAACTAATTTGTTTTAGAATACAAAAACTAATAATAACAGTTCCTATTAGTTAGTTAGATTAAGCGGGTCGTCTGCGAAAAATGTGTAACAAATATCAGAGACTTTGTTAATTTGTTAACAAATCAGAAAAAATGTCGATGAACCGCAGCTGAATGGCAATTTCTGCTATAAGGTATTAAGCTTTATCAACACCCTTATTTTTCAGAACGTCTTTGTATGTGTGTCCTATTACATTCGAGGTAATAGATTTAGATACAGAGTTAGTGTGCATTCAGTTACACACATACAATAACGTTCTAAAAAATAAGGGTGTTGATAAAGCTTAATACCTTATAGCAGAAATTGCCATTCAGCTGCGGTTCATCGACATTTTTTCTGATTTGTTAACAAATTAACAAAGTCTCTGATGCAAAAGTGCTTTAGCAAAATATACACTGGATTATAATAAAATGTAACAAACTTACCTAAGCATGAGTAGAAGCTGGAAGATGACCGGCAACAACACACCTTTCCAACCAAGCAAACAATATCCAAACTGAAATCACCTAAATTAGAAACACGATTAAGGAAAACAAATTCCCTTCATACACAACTCAACTGGACTACTTTATTCCACGCTTCGTCGGACACATACTTTATTCTTAGTCCTTATTCTTTATTCGTTACTTTGTTCCACGCTTTCATAAAATTAAGTTGTTTCTTCCTAATTCGCATTACAATCTTCATCAACTTTATCAGTCTCTTCAATGGTGCATCGTTTTTATTAACTGATAGGCCTTGAGTACTACTATTCCGCTTGGATCCATGGCTATAAGGCGGTATATTTGGAGGTAAGGACACTACGACGGGCAAATTAGTGTACAGAATTTCAAGTTCCAGAAGATGTCCCTGCGCATTGGCCAACACCAAAAGACCTCGAGATTCCACTCCAATATCTTGCCAGTATTTTGTCAATTGCTGGGCAGAAACAAGATTTTAATTAGTTTATAAATATATTTTGTGTCATCCAAGCCTTACGGCTATTTTGCCAATAAACTGATCAATGGTTACTTCAATAACCATCATGGCACGAGGAATTTCTGAGTGATGAATCAACCAGTGGTTTGAATTTGAGTTCTCGAAATAAACGAACGTGGTGACATTCGTTTTCAATAATGTCCCCAGTTCCACAATTTCACAATATTTTTCAGCTGCTTATAATGTGTACTAGCCGATTTACCAATCAGTTTAACGCTTGAATGATCCCATAGATTGAGTGATTTATTCATTATGATTTGGATACTCACAGGCATGGAGTTTTGATTTGGGCCTTTTTATCCATTTACTTAATAAATTCCTCATTTCTGTCATCTGCACAATTTTAGTTAATCGCTGTAATCGGAAAAACACTTCCGTCAGTTTTTTTTATTTTCTTTTTACATAATTGCTCCCACTGTAAACTCAAGCAATTTGAAATCCATTCATTTAAATACATGTAAATCGGAGCACAAATGCGATAATGGACTAACGAAATGATGTTAGCAGTCGTCTGGCACTACAACACACTATAACAAATTCGCACCCACCGGGGTGGCATTCAATTGTCTAGAATTATTGTATCTTATATATTGTAATCTGAAGTTTTTATAATAAACGAAACTTTCCAATAAAAGCAGATTTTGATAAAGAACATCCAACTTTGAATTATATGAGGAGCACACCACGTTAAAAGATTGAAATGAAGTTCGGGAAAATTTTCGTGAAAGGTTTGAGCCTTGATTATGAAATCAATGAGTATAGAAATTAGAGTAAGTTTAAAATAAGATTACTTGCCAAGTCAAAGCTTGTATCACTTGTATATTTGCAAAATTAAACAGATGTAATTGTTTAGTAATATTATTTAACTAATTGTTTAACATAAATATATGTAATTGTTACATGTGGCTAAAAACACGTGAAACAATCGATAAGATCTCATGTTATGAACCTAACTACCCTTGAATATATGGATACTCTAAGGTACACTCCAATTAAACAAATCACGCGAACTAGTTGTATAATTAATTAAATTTTATGTATATAATGTTTTTTAAATTGTATAAAATAAGAATTATAGATCAAACATGTTTAAAATATTATATATATAAAATTTATATTAATAAATGATGCAAGGGTGGTGGGTGGGTGCATCATTATTTCAATACAATGAATGTGTAGGGAATGCGAGAATATATGACAGCAGATGTAAGGATGGAAAAAAATGATTGCGCGATTTAGATGTGTGAGTGAGCACAGGTATTGGATGAATGTAGGAGGATATATGGAAGAGATAAGGAAAGGTGGGAGCATTGGGTGAATGTTTGTACGGGAATGAATTGGAGTGATGAAGATAGGTGTTTGGCGGGTAATGTAATCATGTGTTTGGGATAGGGATAATGGAGAGAATTATTGAAGAGAGAAGGAAGATTGTAGGAAATAGAGAAGGTGAAAATTCCTTATTTCTTCTAAGGGAGGAAAGTAGCGCATAAGATGGGTTTTGTAATTTTTGTGTTTTTGATATTTTGATGTTGTATATACAATTAATATTAATAAAAGATGCAAGGGTGGTGGGTGGGTGCATCATTATTTTTCAAATATGTGTTGGAAGATCAAGGTACTGCATGTGCATTTGTTTTAATTTAGCGTTATTTGTAATATAACAATGTATATTATACTTCATCATCTAGTTGGGAATAATAAAATATAATTTATAAAGAATAATAATAAAATAAAAATAATTGAGGGTAGGAAATAGAGAAGGTGAAAATTCCTTATTCATTCTAAGGGAGGAAA
>WYDF02079968.1:0-11180 GCA_009867245.2 Adranes taylori | reverse complement strand
AGCTTCTTTATATTGGGGGGAGGGGGGCCATCCGATGAATTTGCCACGGGCCTCGAACGGTATAGTTACGCCACTGGAAACAATGAACGTCAACATCACAAAGAAATAGTACATCAACAACGCCCCATATATAACTTTAGACAGAAGACAGACACGCGCAGCGAACGACAAAACTCGACCATAACAACAGTCAGTTCGATAATGGGCCCACGCCCGAAACTCGAGTCACAAAGTCACGAGTAAGTGATATATAATAGTGCTTACGACGTTTTACATATATAAAATATTTATAATGGAGCACGTAACAAAGATGATACATAATATATATATATATATATATATATATATATATATTCAGCAAAAACAACATACCTACATATCAACAATTAAATACATAATTTAAACCAAATGTAGTGAAATAAAATGCGGATCTCCCTTGTTCGTTCTTCCCCTATTTTCCTTTCTATTACGATTTTTTAATTTTTCCCTTCTATTTAACTGATACACTATCCTCTCCATTATCTTAATGCCTTTTCCTCCCTGGTCCATACACATAATCCAGTTTCCTGCTTCCTCCTTTTGCTCCTCCATCCATCCAAACATTGCACATTCATTCAGCCCATTTAGTATATTGTATATTGCTTAGTATAGAATTTAGTATATTGCCCGAATATTGGCGGTTTGATGAATAAATTCGAAATTGAATAGAAATCAGAATAATGGTGCCTATTTATTGATTCCTCTAAAATAAGTTTATACATAAAATAAACTACTCCGCCCATAGATACATGTAATGTGGTGACTTGAAAATTATGCTTCATACATGCTTCTTGGCAAGCAAAGTGGTTTTACAAATTCCAATATTTCCTCGGTGAATAGAATCGAATGGAGAGCAGCACTGGTCTAGAAAACGAAAACATTGGCTTATAAGAAAATATTTAAAGGCCAAAAAAAAAACGTCCTGCGGAAACATCCAGAAAAGTTTCCACTGACACCATTACACTTAAAATTAGGCATTATAAAGCAATTTGTGAAAGCCTGATCTAAAGATGGGCAATGTTTCAAATACCTTTGTGAAAAGTTTCCACATTTGTCTAAGACAAAATTGAATGAGGGTGTCTTCGTTGGGCCTGATATCTGAAAAATGATTTTTGGTCCCTCAATTAGAATTACAAATGACAGTAAATGAGAAGAAGATTGAATTGCATTTAAACAAGTCGTAAATAAGTTATTAGGCAATACAAAGTCCCAGACTATATAGCCATTGTTGCCAACATACAAGTTGGTTTTAAAAACTTGATATTTGGGATTTAGTCATTTAGTATTCTTTCCGTACAACTTAGGTGGTGTCAGCGAAGAGGAAGGTGAGCGTTTTCACAAAGCCATAAAAGTTATGGAAAAACACTATAATCAGGGACGCTAGAACACCAATATAATGGGAGATTACTCTTGGTCACTTCACTGAGAGGGACAGTAAACGACCAATAGGAGATCTGATATTAAGAATCTAGAGACATCTTCTAATAAAGTTCTCTTTGTATTTTAAAAGTCGTTGATTTTTCATACTACAGTATACTCGAGTTTGGTTTATTTAGGTTTAATTGTGACTAAACTGTGGGTGATGGAAATTGGTAGAGTTCAAATTCGCATTTTGCACTCCAAAAATTATAAAATCAGATATAAAGATTTAAAAAGTTTTGTTGAATTTTTTTTTGTAGGCTTGTGTAATGTGTTCAAGCTGTTTTTAAAAACAGTTGTTTATTTTTCAACAAACTGTTTGCAAATGTTTTCGAAAAAAAAAAGTTACGCATGGCGGCCGATAATCAAGGACAAAAGTATACTAAACTAAATATTGGGTGTATTTTTTTATACAGCAAGAGCAAGTATAAAAATAACAGAAACAACAAATCTACAAGCAGAAGACACCAAATTATAACATACATAGAAAAAGCATTAGTAGAATACGGTACTTTAAGCGATATAAAACTTTTTAAGATGGTCTTTCTGCCAATACATGGACTGCAGCATAACAAGTAGTAAACAAAATGTAGAAAATGTAGTAAATAAAATTAAAGGATGCTATAATTTTAATTAAAGGACGTAAATATGCAAATGACCATGAAAAACAGGATGTTCCTATTAGTAAATTACGGTTCAATAATAATTAAAATTCTTTATCCATGGGCGTACGCAATTTCAAGCAGTTTATAAATCAATGGAGGAGGGGGGGGGTGCACCCGTTTGTTATAATGTGCTCAGTCTTATACCACTTAGAATGCTATCGTGGAGAAGCATACTGTCCCTCCCTGTGTACGCCCATGGCTTTATCTGAAAATTTTTATACGTTAGTCGCTATTCATATCTAAAATTCAGAGGCGGCTTTTCTTTTGATTATCGAGTCAATCTACTAAAAATGTGACAATTTTGTACACAATATCTAAATCTCAGATCAGAAACCTGCTCCTCAGATCAGAAGCCTTGTATTTTCAGGTCTAGTCATTTTGCAAAAATATTTTCCTTTAAAAATTTGCTGTGAATTCAAGCAGTACATGATTTCTTCTTTTGCATTCTAATTTTTCACTATTAAAGTCGCTAATTTATCTAGTGCAACCCACTACTTTAAATGACTATCGACTTCTGATCTAAGTAATGCATTCAATACTTTTTAACTTTACGTGTTAATACGTCAGACATCAAATACAAATTGTAGTTAAAACTGTTTGCGTAGAGAACTCAACTTCTATAAAACCTTTAAGCTATGTCAAAATATATGAAACGCAAAAATGTTCTTAAGCTCAGCGAGGGAACAATTTTGACACGTTCGAAAGCTTGAGGCGACACAACGCCCCGGGAAGTCGTTCTCTTTTCGTCCCGTTTTCCGGCTTGAAACACCAAAAAAAAAATAATACAACGATCTCTATAAGTAGTAAGAAGAGCCGTTTGCCGTTGTTCGTGTATCCGCATGGCTCTTTCCTGATAAGAGAATTTGCGCCGTGTGAACTGCCAAAATCACATTTTGCAATTCGAATAAAAAATTTGAAATTTCCTTCCACAGTGTCCCTTTGAAAATTAAATTTAATACGCAAAACTGTATATTTTCTAAGAATCACAAATAAAATTAGTTAAACACATTTAAAACTCCTGAAACATGATGATTACAGAATCGAGTGATTGAAAACATGTTTTTCAATTTTTGGCAATATTTGATGTTTCGTGGCTAAATTTAATAGAGTAAATTATTAAATTAATATTTCTTATTACTTGTGCCTCGAAAAAATATTTACCCCGGGACTCGCACCCGGATCTCTCGATTGTCAATCGATTGCTCTTCCAATTGAGCTAACGGACACTTATTCGTAGACACAAATAATTTTTAATAAGTATTTGTTTTCCGTATCTATTAAGATAGGCAACTTATATATCAGGATTTGTTTTGGCTACCTGTTTGCTACCTTTAATTGATCCATTCCTCATCGGGTAGATGGAGCCTCCTGAATGTTATTATTCATTTCTTTTCCGCTTTGCTGGTGGTCGCATGTTTAATTCAATATTATATGTTTCGTGATTAAACCTTCACGATGGCATTATTTAATAGAGTAAATTATGAAATTAATATTTCTTATTATTTGTGTCTCGAAAAAATGTTTGCCCCATCCGGGACTCGAACCCGGACCTCTCGATTGCCAGTTGATTGCTCTTCCAATGTTCAAAGAAATTGAACTCAAAGTAGACAGAGCAGCGCAATCATCTTGCGAGCCTGATACAACAGTATGATAAAGATTTTCTGATTGAGTAAAAGGCAACTTGCCCTGGGCATTTGATTCATTAACATGCAATCCAGATAACTGATGAATAGCGTTCCCCTAATCCAAGGGGGTAAGGTAAACTTCATGATCAGGTTCTCTTTCCTCTAAGCAGTCGTATCAAACCGTTAGGTCATTCTGTTTAGATCAAATCTCCTGTGAGTGATCATCACTTGGCTCTTCAATCGATTCACCAAAAGAAATATTATCTATCGATGATGATTAAGTTAAGGATCTACTGTTACTTACTAAATTAATATATTCGTCAATTAATATAAATAAGTATGGGGATGATTTAATTAACAGGCAGGTCGGCTATGACCTGTCAAAATTTCTGAAGCTAATTAGGCTTCACTCATTCTAACGGGGGGTCAATGTATATCTTCATTGATGGCATATACTTTTGGTTCACTACAAAATCCACTCTCTCAAGTCATATATATTTTGTTAGGACATTTATTAGTATACAGCTGACCTTGTCAAACAGGTTACGAATTATCGAAAATTGAATGTATTTTTGACATTATTGATAATATTTCTAATTTTATTTGAAAAATTTCAATTTGCATTTTAGCAACAAGGACCGTAAAAGAGACTGTCAAGTTTTTGTTGGTCATTTCTGTCCTCTCCAAATTAAGCCTACTGTTATAAGGCCGCCAAAACACAAACATCATATTAGCTTCGGCTACATAAAAATGTTCAAAATGATGTAGTAACAAAGTTATTTTAATAATACATAAAATTTTTCCAAAACTATTGAAGAAAAACGACAAATATCATGTCGCAGTTAAATTGGAATATACATAACGTACGATTTTTTCTTCTACTCAACTAATTGATATTTAATTAAGATATTTATTCAGTTCTTCTGAAGAAGGGGTAACTGACTCTCCGAAACAATTATCAAGACATTCGCTGTTTCCTCATGGATGGAGTTAATTAGAAATGTTTAATCAACAAATGGAGTTTTGGATTCAATCCATTTGTAAGGAATTTTATCAAAAATTATGTTGTTGCCGAATACTCAGCCGAATATTTCGAATACTTTTAATATTTCCAAAAATTAAAAGTTTTTGTTAGGTTACAAAAAAGGAATATCGAAATATTATGGGAATCTGGCAACACTATTAATTTTGACAAATGACATATGGATACACTTTTATAGCATTACATTTCATTGCAGTGGCTTCAAATTATCGCAAAAAATAGTTTCGTTTATTATTACAGTATTTGTAGTTTCTAAAATAGTTTAAAAATAAATTTATTACTAGGAAGCTTTGTACAAACATTTTTTACTTAAATAAATAGCAGTAAACGGAAGGCTTAGCAAGTATCTTTGGTACACCATCAAAACTTGTGGTGTCGACTATTTAAGAATATAGTCACTGAATTCATACTCTTTCTAACAAGAGGGTTGGTGAAATTTTTTGTAAACCCTCTTGTTTGTAAATACCAACCAGGAAACTAACATCACAATTCAAATGTAACACAGGTCTTAAAAAAGGTTAGTTCAAGATGTATGGACCATTTCGATCATTATTATAAGGGATCATCAGCACCTTCTTTATTAGGAGCATCACTGTCGCAATATTTGAAAAATCACGACTTTGCTGCTTAAGCCACAATCCGGCTGTTTGCTAGAAATGAAAATTCGTTGTTGAATTATTAATTTATGAATGCAGTCAGCATTAAACTGGGATTAGATGATATTGGAAATTGATGTTTTTAATTATCAAAATTGTTGATTCGGTATTACAGCACCCTAATGATATCGATTACCCTAAATGACCACCCTAATGACAGTACTCTTATGAGATAGGTATAATCGATATCAACAATTTATAAAAATTAAAAACCTCAATTTCCAATGTCATCTAATACAAATGTAATGCTGGGAGCATTCATAAATTAATAATTCATAATACGAATTTTCATTTCTAGCAAACAGCCGGCTGGCTTAGGCAGCAGAGTCGTGGTCTTTCAAATATTGCGACAGTGATTCTCCTAATAAAGAAGATACTGATGATCCCTTATAATAATGGATGAAATTGTCCGTAGATCTTGACTTAGCTGCTTTTTTGTTGCAATTAAATTGTGAAATTAATTTCATTGTTGGTATAGCGTACCTATTACTTTAAATAAGATGTTATACTCATTGTTATACTCATCATCTATTCACCTTTTAGCTTTATCACTCTGCATGTGTCCAAATCAATTTTCGACGCATTTCTTCCACTTTGAAGCTGGTATCCCAAAAATATGAATTTTGAAAGCATCGACAGCTTCTTGAAGTGATACAAATCGCTGCCCAAGCATTTTTGTTTGACATGCGGAAACACGAACAAGTGTTATGCAATAAATCAGATGAGGATGTTTTATCCGCAGAGTTATTTAAATACCGAGGAATGGCCTACTAAAAAAGATCTGGAGACGCGAAACCATGCCTAGAGAGTGAAATACAGCTAAAATTGTATCAATACAAAAGAAAGGGGAGATTGGGGGACTTGATGGAGGAATGTAACAGATGTTGAAGGGTTTGAAAAGCTTGACAAGTTTAAATACCTGGTAAGCTTTGTAACGGAAAACAACGAGGTCAAAACTCTACAATGATGGCTGTAAATAAATGTTACTACAGCTTCCTCAAGGTACTCAAATCCTCACTCATATCGAAAAAGCTAAAAATCTAAGTCTACACAACTATCATAAAGTCATTGGTCATATATGGTTGGAAAACGTGGACGCTCAAGAAGAGAAACAAGAACGCACTAAGAATTTGGGTACACAAGATCCTGCGGAAATCTTTGAAGCAGTCGGAGATGCCGAAGGTTGGAGAATAAGAATAAAAGCCGAAACCACGAACACCGAACACACTAAAGACGCACCAACGCCGAACTGAAACCACTTTACCAGAAACCATTCATTATAAACAATATTAAGGCAGACGGGCTCAGATGGCTAGGATATATAGATATATAGATCGAGAGGATATATAGATCCCGGGAATCGAAGAAAGTCCTGAACAATGAACCAGATGGCAGAAAGTCCTTTCCATCAACTGTAAACAGTTGGTTCTTTCGAATGAACAAGCAGGTCCTTGGGAAGAGCACGGAAGAGATGGATGTATGATGTCAGCAAAGACCTCCTCGACTGAATGTCCTTAACTGGAAGAGGAAGACGGCGTCGCGAGACGACTGGCGGAATGATGTGGTAGCAGCGGCCAAGGTACTCAACGGACTATAGAGCTAGCAGAAGTAAGTAAGTTCATACGAAATCAATGTACTACAGTCCTCGATATGCCTAAGAATATCTTAATCTCACAGTAGACTACATGCTGATTCTCTTCAATGACATTATACATCAGCATTGATTTTTTGTTTGAAACAATAATCTATTTTGCTCGACCTCCACGAAACTCATCAGTGGTGACAAAAAAATGACTACATCGATATTTGCAAACCACCCGTAAACAGTTCTTTCTATTGATGCTTCATTATTAAATTATCTCTCAAATTTACGTACTTTCAATATTCATCAGTCAAGATACATAAGTCAAGATAAATTCTAGGAAATGTTTGTTATTTAAAAATTAAAAATAATACAAATTAAAATTATTTAAACTTATTAATAGATGTCATATTAAATTGACTTAAAAGGGAACAATTAATTCATTGTAGTTATCCAACGTAATCCTAAAGATTCTTGTCAATATCGGGGTTCCAACGGCCTTTTAATTAATGAAATTATGTCTCCTGAAGTTTTGAAAAAGACAATATTTTATTTGTTACGTGAAATATTACATAAAAGCAGAGCTGAAATATTTTGCTGCTATTTACATGGAGCAAGTTTTGTTTTTGCGTTCCGAAAACTTGTCCAATGGCACACGTAAGTTTGATTTGATCAAGGCTTAATATAGATTTCAAAAATGTTTTCAAAATCGAAGTTTCCCATACATCCAACTTATAATTCCCATAAAAATGCATTAGTATAAATACAATATAAAGTGTAAACCGACAATATTATTGATCAAATAAATTTTTAGATTTATAACAATATTTAGATTTATTTATAACTATTTAGATTCATAAACAGGTTGATGCGAATATTTTTGGCATTATCGAAATTTATTGTAATATTTTCGACAGAAAGTTTCCATTACTTACAAAAACAATACAATGATTATTATATTATAAACAAATTAATAATAATATGTGCAAATTATTAAATATGTAAGTAATATTCCAATAGATTGAGATATAAATGTTATTGATTAATCATATATTCTACAAATAAATAAAATAACCATTTATGTGTAACATATGAGTTGTAATTGTATATGTTTATATTTCGAATACAAATACATTATGTATTTCGTACATATTTGTCTTGTACGTTGCGGAGAGATAAGAATTGTTATTATTATTATTTTCGCTTTGTAGCGTGCACCTCCAAACTCCATCACCTTTAACCCTTATGTGGTGGCAAAAATAATGCAACGTACATAGCGGCAGGTGGTACCTGGGTACCAATGTGTATCTTGAATGGTGTGGCGTGGATTGTTGTATGTTGGTGCGCCTGTGTGAATATAACTACCATTGACTGTGTGTTATACTCGCGTTTTGTGTCCAGTCATCTCTCATCTATGGTCTCGTCTGTGTTGTGATCAGTTTAGTTCAATTGTGAAAAAGAATGTCTACTACTCCTGGTAATATTGCTGGTACATCTGGTGGCGGAAAATGTAGTAGTACAGCTTCTGGAAGCAATGAAGCATCGAGTAGAGGAGTTTTAGAGAATGTTTATAAACCACTATATAATTCCAGATGATATTAGGACTTAGATAAGTATGTTGCCATGTTTTTGTATTCGTTATACCTATTCTTATAGTAATGAATGGTTTTCGATATAGAATGACAGCGGAAGATGTCGCGACGTTGTGTGAGATGTCTGATGAGGAATTTAATGATCCATTTGAAGATTATAACGACGAGGATTATGTGCCACAAACAAATGATGAAGAATCAGATGTAGAAGATGTTTACACTGGAGAGCGTGTTCCTATCGAAACAGAAGTAGAGATCAACAGCGACGACGATGAGGAATTTATTACAGAGGCAGAAACTCTTACAACGCCACCACCTGCTGCTGTTTATCGTAGTTGTGATTCAACTATCTGGAACAAGACCCCATTACCCTCGTCTCAAACCCGGTCGTATAATGTCATTCGAGAATCAGGTAATGGGTGTTTTATTTTCTCTTGTTGGTTCTATTCCAATCTCTTGTATATAAATTTTAGGAGGTTCGAATAGAGTAACCGCTTTGTATACAGGCAAGGACTCGTTCAATGCTTTAGTGACACCTGAAATGAAATTGATTATCATACGGCAAATGAACCGCAAAGCCGATCAAGTTTATTATGATTTCAATGGAAACTCGAATTCGGCACTAAAAGTGTGGAAAAGTATTACGGATGAGGAGCTTGATACTTTCTTAGGTATACTATTAATGGCAGGCGTTCATAAATCCAATGCTGAATATATTGATGAATTGTGGAGATCATATGCCTTACCATTATACATATATAAAGCAGCAATGAGTAGAGACCGCTTCAAGCAGATTCTTCACTTCATTAGATTCGATTACCCTATAACACGGCCAGCCAGACTCGAAACTGATAAAGCTGCCGCCATAAGCGATATTTCGTTGATGCTAAACGAAAATCTATTGAAGTATTATAAGCCGTATGAACACCTAACTGTCGATGAGCAACTTTATCCCTATCGGGGACGAACTAAGTTCACCCAATACATTCCCTCGAAACCTGCCAAGTTTGGCGTAATAGTGTTCTGGGTTTGTGATGCTACAACTTTTTATCCGTGCCAAGGATCAATTTACACTAGAAATTTAGCGGGCAATGAGCGACAGGTAAACATTGCCGAAAAAACTATAATGCATTTATGTCGGCGTCACAAAGGTTCAGGCCGCAATATCACCACCGACAATTTCTTCACTTCACTGCCTCTTGCTCGCGTGCTGAAACAGATGGACTCACTCTAGTTGGCACACTTAGGAAAAACAAACCCTATATTCCCAAGGACCTTTTAGCAAAAAAGGAACGACCGCCTTTTTAACGAATTTTGCTTTCAACACAAATACCATGTTGTGCTCATATGTCCCAAAAGTAAACAAAGCTGTAGTTTTGTTATCAACGATGCACTCTACAAATTCAATTGATCATAACCTGAAGCGAAAGTCAGATTTAAAACAAAACGAAGTCAGATGTCGACGTTATGGATAAAATGCTGGGAACATACACGAGCAAGAGGCGAACAAGCCGTTGCCTATTAACCTTTTTTTCAATGTATTAGATGTAACAGCTCTGGCTACCTACGTTGTCTCGAAAGCTCTGGCTGCCTACGTTGTATCAGAACATTAGTAAGAGGAAAAATTTCCTAAAAGACCTAGCTCGTGATCTGTGCTAGCCTGCTGTGAACCAAAGAAGCGACAATCCCGTGGTATTACGAAACCAGTATACGAAAAACGCAATTGAAAGTGCTCTAGGAATTTCGCTGGAAGCTCCTCATAATCCCAATCCTGTGCCCGAACGGGATTCCTCTGGACGCATTGCAGTAAAGGGCATTTGCAAAATGTGTTATCGCAGCGATAAGAAAATTAAAAGAAAAACCCACAAGAAGTGTAGTATTTGTAACAATCCTGTGTGCCTTCAGAACACGGATCAGAGAGTAAAATGTCTTCAATGCCAGGATTAATTATATTTGATATTTTGTAACATTTGAAACACAACAAAAAACAATAAATATATCAAAATAATGAAACCACTTCTAATTTCTTTGTTTTCCGGTACAAAATATACAGTGGTACCCAGGTACCACCGTCCGCCAGATGTGTTGATTTTTCAGCTGGACAAAAAAACACTAAATGCCTCCCCATATATGAAATTTCCAAAATATACTTAAAATTGTATACTTAGAGATGTCCTAGAAGCTCAAGTTGATTTTTCCTCCAAACAATGAAATCTTCCCTATTCTATAGTACCCGGGTACTACATTCAGCCACATAAGGGTTAAAAGGACGACGTCTTGCACGACGAGATGCTTCTTTGTGCAGATATCAGGTCACGACTCCCTAACCAATAGAGTAAGTCGTTATGTCATTGTAAGGGTCGTGTGGCCGAAGTAAACTTAAAGTGTCCAGGGTTACGGATTTTTGCATCTAACATGCTAGTTCTTCAGAAGTCGGTGTATGTGTAGAGTAGCGATTGGAGAGCGGTGGACTGTAAACACCTGGTGAAGTTTATTCTTTTGGCTGGTTAAAATCGGTTGATATTTCGCTTAGCGATTTGACATTTAATTAGAGCAATTA
>WYDF02079946.1:0-11180 GCA_009867245.2 Adranes taylori | reverse complement strand
CGTCTAATTGTAGAGGAGCTCGCGAGAAACTTCCTGAAGGCGCAAATCATATCCGAGTGCAACCGAGGCGATTCTGTGTTGATTCCGATAATTGACTTGGCCTCTACAGATACGACGTTCCCATTTGTTCTGCACCGGAGACAGTTCCCTATAATTCCTGCATACGCCATTACCATCAAAAAGTCACAAGGGCAAACATTTGATTATTCGGTATTGATCTGCCGACGGCCGTATTCTCGCACAGTCAGCTCTACGTTGCGTTATCCAGATCCCGTAATCACAACCGGGTTAAGGTTCGTATCCAGCAGAACCCGACACAAGGACGTCTGGTAAACGATGATAGGCAGTTCACACGCAATGCGGTTTTCAACGAAGTGTTTCGGATGTAGAAAAAACACCAGGCCCGATTGTTCACATCTGCGTCAAACGCTGTCAAAACTTCATATCTATCACACCGGCAATCACGTGAAAAAATACTGGAACGCCAACAAACCAGAATGCTCCAAACAATGGCTCAATATCGATAACCTGTCTTAAAACAAAGTTAGTTTCTCCAATGGTGTTAAAAAATAAGTTCCAGGGTACATCAAATCTAAATCAATCTGATGTGCTTGTGCAGTCGACGATGTTGACGCATGGAACACTGCATTGATGTAGATGTTGACGCATTGGTGTAGATGGTGTAGAACTGGAGTAGAACGGGCCAATGAACATGAATCGGAACACTGTATTCCCGCATTATGGAGGAGGAGTAGTAATCTGATTTGCCTGAACAACGACATGATTGAAGAGAATTTATTATTTTTATTTATGTTCATTGTGATTTTTCGTGCCAATGAATATGTGAAATTAAATGTCAAATTTTCTAATTACATTTAAATAAAATATGAACTGCTAATGGATAGTCGTTTTACGACGGGTTATCACCCAGTATCTAAAGAAAGATTGACCATCACGAACCTGTACAAAACTGATTTATACATTTCTTTTTTCATATTTTTCCTTTCTTATAACTAAACTGCTTTAGAGTGCTGAAACCTAATTGACTTGACTGAAAGTACATATGCAAATCTTTTTAATTGCATGTAGCATGTGTGAATTAGGATCCATTTATGTTGGAACTATATTGTTCAACCCTTTTTACGACTTGTTTATGTCAGTGTTTCATTTAATTTCATTATAAATTATGAGTCTGTTGAGAATAACTAATTGATGTAATAATCCTATGAAACTATTGTATTTTCTCAATTCCATTCGCATGATTTAATTTTATAAATACTTTATAAATAATTAATAATTAAAAGTCTTCGGTTATTGGACAATGGCTTTATTCACTGGATATACACTAGATTTTCGTCTATATCAGTCGACGTTTCGGTTCTCTAGTTTTAGAACCATCATCAGGACTAGAATCAACATTACAATATATGACAATGGATGTACGATAATAATGTACGATATTGCAATCATTCTTTTTTATTCCATGCTTAATCCTGCTGCTAAATACTTAGCCATATCCTCCTCATCCATAATCCACATATACTTACTATTATACCTACTTTCATTTACATATTCTTCCATATCTCTCCTGCCTTTCCAAATCCCTCATCTCGTCCATGATCTCACTCACTACATCACCACCTCGTCCAATCATCTTCTCAAACCATCTATCCGTCGACCATACAATCCTCATATTCACCTTTTATTTACATTTAATCCATTAATTCACATCACCAACTCCTCCCTCATTCTGCATTCCCTCAATGTAGACTTCTTTAACCTACCTTATCCCTTCATCCTTCCATACCTTCTCCTCAAACTTCACCTTTATTATCACTCCACTTATCCGGCATTTATATTCCTATATCCTGCATTGCTATGTCAATCCTAGTATTCCTATCCAATCCCAGCATCCATTTCACATGTCCAACCTGCACTCTCTCCATTCCCTCTATTTCATCCACCGCCCGTACCTAGCCCCCATACATCATTATACTAATCACACACACTTCCACATTCTTCAACCTCATTCTCACTGATTCCCAATTATTTGAATAATATTTTGAATACAATTATTTGAATAATAATTAATAAAAAGATCTCAGGTAAGCAGGTGCTAATTTCTAAAATTGTGATGCAAAGGAAATTATAACAATTATTCTAAAAATTGAAGCAAGGTGGACACATGTTTCTCGCATAGGGTTAGCCTTTATCAACACCATCTCTATTCCAAATATACGCCCAAGATATCATTATATTTGACTATGAATCCAACAGTCTATCTTTGCGCTACGAACGCCTCGACAAATAATTATTATAATTCTTGATTTAAACGCCAATTGTATGTAAGTATGCACATATTGCGATGTTGTATTTCATTTTATTCGCGGATACTGCATTTAACAGAATACATTGTATCAAGTGTGTGTAATGCATTTGGACGAAGTAGCAACTTTACAAATTAAGATGAACCATTAATGTCTTTATCAAATGAAGCAAGGGACTTTAAAAATCAAAATTCGCCTCGTGTAATACTTGCATTGGGGTTTTTCTGAGAAGCTTCGAATCATTCTAAAGATGGCCAAAGTGGTCGCTATAGCGATCTTAATAGAAAAGAGGACTTTAACAAGCAAAGCTCATCACCTTTAACACCAGTAGTTCATCTCAGTATTAGAGTATGTACGAAGACGATATTTCAATGAAGAATGTAAGTAGATTTTACCTTCAAGCAGTAAGACAAATTTTTAAGTAAGTAGATTCGAACTTTGATTGTTAAAGTCCCTTGCTTCATTGGTTAAACACATTAATGGTTCATCTGAATTTGTAAAGGTGCTACTACGTCCAAATGCATTACACATATTATGCATACTTACACACAGTTGACATTGAAACCGAGAATTATAATAATTATTTGTCGCTGCGTCCGTAGCGCAAAGATAGAGTGTTGGTTTCATAGTCCAATATAATTATATCTTGCGCCTATATCTGGAAGAGACGGTGTTCATAAAGGGTAACCTATGCCAGAAACACGTGTCCACCTTAGTAATATACACAACTTCTTTTAAAAAGAGTCTATTATTATAAATAAATATAACTATTTAGTACTGATTATTACGTTTATTGATAGGATTTAATCGACTTAAATCAATGTTTTAATGAAGTAGAAGAAAATGATTATGATGGTTGAATAAGAAATTCGAGAAGAAATTTCCAAATAGACGAAACTGAAAGTGTGATTCAGATACCTATATTATTGCCAAAAAAAAAATCTCATCGGCAAATCCTCTAAACAACTTTAAAAACCACAAACTCCTGAAATATAATTACGTATTTTTTGGTACGTGAACTAGTGGAGAGGTAAGATTCGTTCTGGTTTTGTACGAACCTAACCTTTCTACTAAATTCTGGAATCAGACGCAACATGGTGAGTTACTACGGAGGGAGGTAGCTCGCACTTTAACCTAATGTTGACCTGGTAGGGGTAACAGATGGCTTATTGACCGGTACCAACAGTTTTAATAGTTTTAAGCACTAGTTTTAACAGGCACAAGTGTAAACAAATAGAAGTACGAATAAGTTTTAAGTCAATATAATGAAACTCAACTCAAAGGAAACAACAATGAAATCAATTAGAATAAAATAAATCCATCTAAATTACTCATTAATAATTGGTACGTGTTAATTATTTATAGTAAGATATAATTCATCATAAATATGGTAAATATAATCCAGCGCTGTAATGTTATTGTCAGTCAGTAATAATAATAAAACGATGTTAATAATAAAACAATCTTCTATTATTTGTTCCTCACACATAATACCTATGAATCTACCTATAAATTAGCTCAATCTAAAATTAGTTCAAACCGTCTTCCCGAGATGTTACTTAACTGTCTAATTTAATCTTGCTAATTTATAAGAATTCTTGTCCCGACTCAATACAATCCATTTATTTAATCATCACTTTATTTCATTTTATTAATTTTATTACAATTATAAAACACTTTCAACTAATAATTATTTATTACTTGTTATTTTAGATTTCACTTCCTTAATAAACATTTTTAGTAAATTAATTTTAATACTGATAACTAATTAGTACTTCCGCTACGATGGGCATAAATTCGCCTTTTAACTTTTACTTTCAACTAAAACGCTCTGCATAATGTTTTATCAGTTTACCCCTACTAACCCTTTTCACAATTTATACCTCTAACACTACTTATTCCCATTTCTAGTAAATAGCTAACCCATTTCTAGTAAATAGCTTCCCATTTCTAGTAAATAGCTAACTTCTAATATATTCTCACCTAATTACCTATTAAACCTATTCTAATAATTACGTTTGGCCATAATGGATTCATGTCTAATCAGATGCAGCTCTGATTTCTCTACTCACACTTATAGAGTGTGTTACGCTACGCTTTCACTAACTATTGATTTGCTGCCAATTAACTCTATTCTAGTTGATAACAGCGCACGCAGTATCCTGTAGTATCTGTTGATTATTACTAATCAAAAATGATACTCCTATAAGTTGTGTTGCTAGCCGCTACCTATACTCTCTGCTACCATCAAAGACCTTGTTTTTCTCCCGATGGAAGAAGTAATGCTACTTTTCGATTTTTATGGTAAAATTCATCTTCAGTAAAGTAGATGATAATTATACAAAAATGATAATTATACAAAAAGTATATATAGGAGATCTAAATTAGTAGAATGACAAATCTGTGCGTTTCAATTTCAGATGCGATTGTGGAATTAGACATAATTGCTCACAGTGAAGAAAAGGCCTATGATTAATTTGGAAAGTATGTTGCTTACGAGATTCGGTAGTTATCACAACGTCAGGCCATTCGATTACAGGCGAAAATACAAAATTGTATCAATCGAATCAGATTATCTTGTTTATAACCTCTACATAAATTTGAGCATTAAGCTTAACATCAACAATTTTACACAGTACAAATATATATGAAAGAGTAGCACCAGCCTCTAATTCGTCAAGTTCAATAATACATAAACTAGTATTACAAAGTTTTAACACAAACCGTTGCTTTTCCAGAAAATGGCCACTGAATTTCATAAATATAAAATAAGTAATCATTTAATGTAGTATAAAAAATGCTGTTAGTAATATGGAGCTACGTTTGTGCATATGTTAGTAGTAGCACGGCTCCCTGTCCGTGTAAAGCACAGGTGTTCAACGAGACGCCTGGTGACGCAAGTTCATATAAGCGGTTACTCACGTATGTTAATTGGCATTTATATTCATAATTTGACGATAGTACTACATATATTTAACATTGTAATTTTCAAATTATTTTCAGATCAATTAATTTTTGAACAAATTTTCTTAACCCAAAAATTTATGTTGTTCATAACATTAAAACATAGTAACATAGTATGCAATTATAAAACTTTAGTACATATTCGGTTTTGTCATTTTATTTATTACCAATTTTCAATTTATTTTATAATTATATTAACCTTATAATTGTTCTAACCTTAGTAAATTATTACAGCACCTGAATAATCGCTGGGAGCACCACGGGTATAAATAATGAAATCGAACATTCAGGAAGTGTAAACAAAATTTGTAAAGACTTGAATGAATCACTGGTAACAAAATAACTTATCGCCATTTCCAGTTTAATTTTTATTGGAAACGCCAAGTTGTGAGATTTGTGTCTATTTCACCTTAGTACATCACTTGTATTCAAGTTCCTGTAATCCTATAATACGCAATTGAAAGAGGGCGTCATAAGGAATAATTCTTCATATAAATACTTATTCTAAAAAAAAAAATTCTTGCTCAAAAATTTATAAGAACGGTCGATTTTTCGGTGGAAAAACGTATGTATGTACGTATGTATGTACGGATGGATGTATGTTCAAGAATTTCTCGTCTCCTATGGGACCAATTTGGATGAAACTTCGTACACAGGTGCAGACTCTGATTCCACAGAATGGCTTTTTTCATTTTTTTTTTTATAAATCTGTTATGGCGGAAATGCGCCAATTTTATCACGCCAAATTCTCTCAAACATTTAGTGTTCAATCTAGGAGGCTGAAATTTTACTGCCTATAGTACCTTGTTCTCTGAACCGAAAAAAATCCCACGTTGCCAAGTCTTACAGAACGCGACGCTGCCGCATTCAATATTTTTCAAACTTTTCGATATATCTCACGAACTATAAAACATAGGCCGTTCGTATAAACTGTATTGTATAGACTACCGAACGTCCCTTTGATTTTGTTTAGACATTGTTTTCTACAAGTTAAAGTTAACATATATACAAGGTTTATAATTTCCATGGTCATTTTCTCAGAAACTAGGCGAAGAAAGTTGATTAAGTTTTTGATGTCGATCGTTCCATTAATAGTAAAGGGATATGAAAGATTAAAAAAAACAGTACACGCAATCTTGGGTGTAATGTGACCTTGAAGAAAAATTTGTATTACTATAAATATCTCGACTCATATTTAAGTGACAAAAATGGAACTTAGTAAACTTATATAAAACCAGGAGACCTCAAATCAGCCTTGACGAACAGTTGAATATACAGAATCGATTTTGAGCAATAAAAACATTTTTCTTTTTACATTTTTTTTTTAAATGAAATAAAAGACGATTGGTTTTAATTTGTATTACATTGTATTGGAGCTTCACCCCAATATAAAATATAGATTTAAAAATAAAAATAATTCAACTCAAATAATTCAAACTTTTAGTTTTGACTGTTACCTTTCAAATCGTCTATTAAAATCAAATACCGCAATAGTGTTTAGTGCAAACTAAACAATAGTGTTTAGTGTAGTTTACACTAAACAATAGTGTATAGTGTAAACTAAACAACATTAGTCTAACCTATAAATCGCCTACCCATGAATCTCCCGGTCCCCATATTTGCCTGCGGCGCTGACAACTTTGTTGTCCGCTTTGCCGCGGCCTACGGCGTTTCCATAGTTGCCTACGGCACGTGAGCTCCGTTGTCCGGTTTGGAATGGCTTACTACCCCTCTTGACTCTCTTTTTGGCTAATTTCTAAAAGAGCATGTCTTATGGTCTTATGAATTCCTCCGCTTTGGCGTGGAGAATGGATCGCAAAATTCACAAAATAAAAAACACCTGTGTATATTAAATTGTAATTTTAGAAAAAAAATGTTTCAAATAAAATTGAGCGAGTTTTTGGTGAATTATATAATAAAGTTTATTGAAGTGTCCCACCTTTTATACTTCCTGAACTAGACCTATAAGTTAGTAAAATTTTAAATGTGGCAACGTCACGTTTGTTGAATTTTCTGTTTTCTAATTATAAAACGGAATTGCTTAATAAAATAGAATAAAAACCCCTCCCAGAATTATAATGTGCACCCTCCACTGGTAACAACATTTATTCAATTGCAAAAGCGCAGCCTATAGGTCTCATACTACGTACAATATTTTTTACTGTAACTCTGCATATATGTGCTATTATTTAAAGCTTACATGTTTATTGTTGAAAGTCGGTTGCCATGACAAATTGAGAAGTTTTAACTTAATTTGGATCATATCTTGAAAACGATAAGAGTTAGACCCCTCATATGTGATATAATTTTAAATAGAATTAGAAGGGCAATCGAAGAGTATAAAATATACAAGGTGTTAATGAAAAGTTTTTAAAAAAATTGTTTTCGCTAAATCTTGCGAAAACAATTTGAGTATATTGAGTTGCTCACATTAGCAAAATTGAGGTCCCATAGACTTACATATGTTCAACATGTTTAATTTTAATTTTTCCAGCTTTCGTAGGAACTGATATATTTTGAACGAAAGAAAAACCTTCCAGTCAAATTACTACCAAGACTGCGGGTCCGTTTTTTTTTTGTGAACTCGCTGAAGCACTTGGGTATTAAAGGAACTTTCGATAGAAGAAATTTAAAAAAAAATTACGCGTCCAGTTTTCGAGAAAATGGAGCGCAAAATTTAAAAGAAAAGAACACCCTGTATGATTGTGATTTAAAAAAATGTTTCAACTAAAATCAAAGGGGCTTTAGACAAACTATAAAACAAATTTTATATGAATGTCCTATCTTTTGTAGTTTCTGAGATATATTAAAAAAATATATGAAACTTTGAAAGTGGAAAAGTCGCGTTCAGTAGAAGACAGTCATCGTATTTTTTTATTCGATACATCACACAAGACACTACGTGTTTGCAATATTTCATAGTAGTAGTTTGAAAAGTGATTTAATTGTGAAAAAAATGGCGCATTTCCGCCATATTCGATTTATCAAAAAATGAAAAAATAGTTTTTGACAAATTATCGTATGCATCTGCATAACAAATTTCACACAAATCTTTCCAATAGGCTAGGAGCAATACTTGAACATTCGGATATCCGGATATCCGGACATCCGAACATATAGACACCAAACCAATCAACCTTCTTTTGAATGTTTCACCAAGAAAGAATTTTTTTTTTGCGGTAAATTGTTCCTTATGATCCCCTCTTCGAATTACGTATTAACGATTTGCAGTGATTTGAATTTAAAAGACGTACTAAGATGAAATTGAAAAAATTCTCAAAACATGAATCCTATATCGTTAAAATAAGATAAAAATTGAGCCTGCGTAAGTTCCTGATCGCAAAACCTCGAAGAGTACTCTATCGATTGACTTGCAATTTTCACACAACGTTGCATTCGACTACAAGAGTGTCTATATAGTAAAATGGCGACCCTCAGGGTTTGGAAATTTGTGACTCGAGATTTGATTAGAGTGCCGATATGAGATTTTTAGGATTCGAATACAAGACTGTTTATATAGTAAAATGGCGACTCCCAGGGTTGGGCAATTTGTGGCTTGAGATTTTATTAGAGTGCCGAAATTAGATTTTTTGGTTAGGGAGTCGAGTTTTTGGTACGGGATTTCATTAGACTGGCGAGATTCAAGTTTTTGGTTTAAGAATGAGTAATGTTTGGCACGAGAACCAATATTTTGGTTTAAGTTTCGGTTCTTTTTTATATTGATTAGGTTTGTTGGTTCGAGATTTGAGTTTTGGTTTAGGATACAAGTTTGTGCTCCAGGGTTGTGCAATTTTTGGCTCGGGATTTGATTTTTTGGCTCGAGAATTTGAACTACCTTAAATATCTCGGTTCAGAAGAAAGTTGAAAAAATGAACCTTGGGGAACACAGTAAGAATCTAGGACCTCAATTTTTATGTTATGAACAATATAATATATTCTAGCGATTTTGAGCAATAAGGATTTATGAGTTGACGACTTATGAGTATCGAAAGTACTTTAAATGTTTACAGTAGAATGAAATAAACATGATTTTATTTATATTCGATACAGTATTAATTAGGCTTATGGCAATGTCAGAGGACCCGCTTATCTGTCTGATCCTTAACTGCAATTTAAGTATTAATAAAACCTTTTTAAATATGCACTTCGAGCAAGTCCAGTTGACCAAACAAATAGTCGAGTAAGTAATATATATTGCAAGCTTTCATACGCAGCGATCTATACACAGTTTAATAAAATATATCTATACCCAGTTTAAAGGGCATGAAGGCGACCTGATGCTACAAGGCATCTCGTGGCGACCCGATTCCAGTGAAACTACTAATACACTATTGTTGCAACATAAATTTGAGACGCGGAACTGTTTGACCATAGCAAATCTGGTTTATAGGGTTTATGGGTCAGAATTGTATGAAGTGCGTACGGGATTTCAACCTGATTAAATTTTTTATATGGATTAGGTTTGTTGGTTCGAGATTTGAGTTTTGGTTTAGGATACAAGTTTGTGCTTCAGGGTTGTGCAATGTTGGGCACGAGATTTGATTTTTTGGTTCGAGAATTTAAACTACCTTAAATATCTCGGTTCAAATGATAGTTTGAAAAATGAACCTTGGGGAACACATCTAGGACCTCAGTTTTTATGTTATGAACAATAGAATATATTCTAGCGATTTTGAGCAATAATTAATATTTCAAGTGGCTCCAGGACCAGCGGATTTATGAGTTGTCAAATTTGTGCTAGACAAATTCAAAAGTTTAAAGTAGTCTGGCGTGCGAAACATGTTAGATTGTCCTATTATAAATAATTTTTCAAAAGCGCAGGCCGCAGCAAACCAAACATCGAAGTTGTCCGCGCCGCAGGTAAGCACGCGTACCCAATTTTGTAGGGTAGACAACTATTGTGGAGCAGACAACTATAAAATGATTATCAAAACTAAACAAATCAACTTTTATTTGAAAAATGTAATAAAACATATGACTCCCAATATATGAAAGCTGGGATGGTGATCACGACCACGGATTGTTCTTTTATAATCCATCAACTATCTATAATAAATGATCAAACTAGAGCCCGTTCATTTTTATAATATTTTGCTAAGCTGCAGCATCTTCATCTTTCAACTCTTATAATAATGCATAGGATGCGTATTTTTGAAAGATTTAGAAAGCTTTTTTACAACTGCGGGCACAATAAATAGGAAATGACAACAATTTAATTACGACCTGTAGGCTCAGACATTATGAAACTGGTACCTAGTAGCTAACATACATGCCATTTTAGTGGCTATGTCAGTTAAAGCGATTTCAATTTTCCGAGTCTAAAATCGCCAGCAAATAAATTCGACATCGAGTAGCAAATAAATAGGCCCAATATAATTGAGACTTAAAAGATTGATTTTACTCGCTAATTTTCAACACAATAATGCATTTAGTACATAAAGTTTGTTCTGCTTAAACCCCTTGGACTTGCATTATTTCCTAGTCCTGTACGAAACTCGTTTTGTTCGCTAACTGTATGATTAGAAATGAATTAATCGCGTCAGTCAAAGTTAATCATTGAAATCAAATAATGTATGATTTAAAATAGACTGGAGCAATTAACAAAATGTTTTCTTTCGTTTTCTACCTCGTTCTTCTTATTTAGCTATATTAAAAAATGTAGACGACTTATGAGTATCGAAAGTACTTTAAATGTTTACAGTAGAATGAAATAAACATGATTTTATTTATATTCGTTACAGTATTAATTAGGCTTATGGCAATGTCAGAGGACCCGCTTATCTGCCTGATTCTTAACTGCAATTTAAGTATGAATAAAACCTTTTTAAATATGCACTTCGAGCAAGTCCAGTTGACCAAACAAATAGTCGAGTAAGTAATGTATATTGC
>WYDF02079935.1:0-11180 GCA_009867245.2 Adranes taylori | reverse complement strand
TTCTATAAGGAACATCTCTCGCTTAGTGGAATCTAATAACACAATATCAGGTTTGTTTGCGGCTATTTGATGGGTTGAAAATATGACACATTTAAGGCGGCATTATGGCGCTGAATGCAAAATACTAGCATAGACCGTGCCATTACATTTACCATTACATCTGCCTGGCTTTTTCTCATTTGTTATTATTTTGGCCAAATTAATTATTCTTATTATAATCAACGTAGAAATATAGATTTATTGATTACCTACGTTTCTTTAAAATTGAAAACATGCTTTATTTTTCATTAGAACGTTTTGTCCCTTATCCGAACACAGACATGGTGATAATGGATTTCGTTTTATTTTGAAATTAATAATTCGATTCAACTACATGTACTTATAATGAAATATTGTTACACTAATACTTTTCAGGTTTTCTTAAAAGGTTGTGTATTATATTTATATTTATTTGAACCTTCCTCGTATATTTAGATAAAGTACTTCCATAAGTTAATTGGTGGGGGCTAATTTCGAAAATTGCGAACGATATGGACATTGTAAGAATTAGTTCTTAATAAATTGAGGCAAGATGGACACGTGTTTCTTGCATAGGAGTATAGCTGTATCCGACTCTCAATCAGTACGCTACAAGCATTTGAAAATCTATTTCTTACAATTCACCTCTTGAACGCAATATGTATGAGAATTTACATATAATAATATGTTATATATTTATTTATTCGTTGATATTGCACTTCGATTAATGTAAGGTATCATTTATGTGTAACATGTTTGGACGAAATAACACCTTTTTTATTTTGAGATGAACTATTAGGTTAGTTATAAACACTTTAATAGTTCATCTCAAAATAAATAGGTGCTATTTCGTCCAAACATATTACACACAAATGATACGCTGCATTATTCCAAATGCAATATCAGCAAATAAATAAATATACAACATCTAAATATATGCAAATTATCATAAATATTGCGTTTAAGAGGTGAATTATAATTAGAGTTTCAGAGGCTTGTAGCGTACTGATTGAATGTCGGATTCGTAACCCGATGCAGGTGATGTCTTGCGCATATATTTGGAAAAAGAGATGGTGTTGATAACAGCTAAAACCCTATGCTAGAAACACGTGTCCACCTTGCCTCAATTTTTGAAGAACTAATTTTTACAATTTCCTTATTGTTCCCAATTTTCGAACTTAGCCCCCATCTATTAAATAATTCGTCTTACTGCGAGACAGTAAATACTGCGAGATAGTATTTTAAAATTAAATACATGATTTGGAAATTTAATTGTTTTATATAAATTATTTTGCGTACGTTTCAATAAATTGTCTTTTAAATAATATTAGTAGGTTATTAGCAAATACGTAATATATAATCATTTTTTATTGAAGATTACAATTATATGCTGATCTACAAATTTTCCTTTTAAAATTGTTGTTTATTTTAGAGAGAATAAAAAGACTTAGTAGCGATAAGTTCAAAAATTAATTAATAAGAAACTTTAAAAGCATGCAGACATTAAATCATTTATAAGTTTACATTTCACCTTTCCTTTCTGACTTAGTTCTTTAATCATAAATCCTTATTTTTCACACTTAAGTCCCTTACATCATTCATAAAATGTATGTGCATTTCATCGATTTTGTTGTTTAATTAATAGATATAGTTTTATAAATAAACATCTTTAATTTCAAAATCCTAACTTATATTCGCTCATATCAAAATAAAGAATCCTAACCCCCCACGACTCTCGCAGAAGCGGATTAATTTTAGTTGATCCTTCAACAAATTTGGTCCCAGGTCAACAAAAAATATTAAATATAAGAAAAACTAAGTCGAAACTAATCACAAATGCTATGAACAAGAACACCTAATTCTAATATCAATTATAGCATTAAAATCTGGAACGTAGAATAAAAAAACTATGAATAATATTGACTTACCTTCGTTTTTTTTTATTTTAATATTTAACTATCTTCTTCAATGCACTGAGACAAAATAACAAATCATCATTAAAAATAAGCATACTTATATAAGTAATATCTAATTAATTATGACAAAAAAAAACTCATCGTTGTAAATTAGCTCTCTTGTAACAATTTATTTTATAATTTCATATCGAACGCCAATATTTTCTCGTTTTTATGTTGTTTATGTTACTTACCGTTTAATGACAGTGACCAGAGCATGAATAACTACAATTCATGATTTAAAAAAAAATCCAAGTAACTTACACACAAAACTAATTTACTAGATTTAGATGTATTTAGTTAAATCAAGGGAAACTAGTTAATTAATAATAATAACTATAAAGCCGTACATATTTGTTCCTGGAATGATAATATTTGACTTATGATAAAATATAATTGTTTTAAATAATGTTATTATTAGTTAATTCCTATTAAACGTTTAAATATACTATAAGTATTATTACATTTTCAACATTTATAACTTCAGCCCTGTTTTGGTAAAAGCTATAGACCTCAACAGAAATATTTAAAAATAAATTAAATAGTATCTAATAGTATAAAAATAGAATCAACAATATAATTGCTTCGGTTTCTGATCAGGCAGTTCCTGTACGACGCCGAAACGTGCGGTAAAGGGAGATATTGCTGCCTGGTGCTGATAGCTTGGCTGAAGACCCAACTATCTCGATTCCTCGCCGTGCCCAAAGAGTTGGCCCATCTGCCACCTCAACTTGGCGAATATAAGATCCAATTAACACAAGAACTGAAGCCCCAAGACCACCAAGTTCGTGCCCCAAGACCACCAAGCACGCTCCAAATTTTGTATCACAGTAATGAATACATTTTTTATTAAGCGGCTTCATAAAGAAACAAAATTACCACATTTGGAGAGAGAGAGTAATCCACAGCAATATCAAGAGTCTCCATTGTATCTGGAGAAACTTACTGTTTGGTGTGATTTTGTTCAGGCGGATTTTGTTCAGGCGGCGATTTTGTTCAGGCGGCGACATTAGGCCATTCATCTTCCGAAACGATCATGACCAGAAGGTGACTGCCAATGGTAATCATTATTGGCCATGATAAGTGACTTTTTGTAGCCCCAATTGGATGACATAGATCAGGACGATATGCAGTTCCAACAAAACAGTTCAACGTGTCACACATGGGGTGTTATGTTGCACGTAAAGGTGCCAGCGTTATTTCCAGAAGAAGCAATGTGTAATGGCTGTCTAGATCAAGCGATTTCACGCCCTCAGACTTTTTTCTCTGGGGCTACGTAAATCGCAGGTTTATGGTAATAAACCAACAAGAATTGACCAACTGGAGAACAACATCATTCAAACTATTGGCGAGATTCAGCCCGACTTATGCAACAGGGTGATACAAAATTGGACCTCTCGGATCGAGTCCTGTAAACGAAGCCGCGGAGGCCATTTGAATGATATCATTTTTGAAACATAATGGCGTTGATTGTACTTTAATCCGCAATAAAGATTTCCGTCATATCTCACACGCAACCCTTTTTATTCAATTTTAAAGTTCAGGCCCTTATTTTACCTACAATAGAAACAAACCAATTAAATACATCAAAATCTTATCCCCTCTCGCTTTTCTTTTCTCCACGCTTAGAAGGAATAAAGAATCTTTTTTAACTTGCTCATTCTTTTATTCCCTTATCTTCTTCCCTCAAGAATCCCTTCTATTATTCCTATACTATTTATTACTTTTCTTACACTCAGCCTTACATTTCCTGATAACCTTCTGTTTGCCTCTATCATCTTCTCGTAGAAAATATTTCCTTTTGTTTAATCTTCTCAATGTCCTTTCCTCTTCTTTCTCTCCTCAGAAGTTCTTTCCATTATCTTTATACATTTTCCTGAGCAACACACTCTTTACATTACCCGCCAAACACTTTTCTTTATCATTCCAATTTATTCCCGAACATGCATTCATCCAATGCGCCTACTTGTCCTGATCATATTCCTATATATCCTCCCACTTTCATCCAACCTATACCTATGGTTCCTGTTTTCACTTTCACATCTAAATCTTACAATCATTCGGTTTTTTTTTCATGCTTACATCTGGTGATATATATTCTAGCATTCCCTTCCGATTTATTATATTGAAATATTTCATATTATATATCCAATTCCTCAATCTTTTTAATCTTCTTTGCACCTCAATATCATTCTATTTACATCTTTATTCACATCACACATTTTCTCAAACCATCTTTCCATAGACCATCTTTCATTTAGTTTCTTCCTTTCCTCTGCCCATTAATTCAAACATCTATACACTTCTTTTATCCTCGAGACTTTTCAAATAAACCATTTTCACCAATCTCACATTCTCATCTACCATAACCTTTCTCTCATACTTCACTAACTTCGTTACTCCTTTATTCCAACATTTATACTTCTCTCATTCTTGTGAAACTAACTCACTCGGTTTCCATTCCAATTCAATTATTTCTCAATATTCATCTCGTCAATTCTCCTTTCCATATCCGCTCCTTATCATGCCATCTAGAATAGAGGTGTGAAAAAGCGACTGATCGCCCGAGCCCTAGTCCGCGCTTGGGGCGGGTCTTTGAAGCAACTACGACTTAGGCGAGTGGGATCGGAATTATTAAGGCACAAGAGTCCTAATGGCTTTTTGGTCAAAAATGAAAAATTGTAGGGCGGACTAAATAAAAAATGCCGACCTCTAATTAAGGACGCGTTCCAGTGTTTCAGAAACACGAATCAAGGAAAATTTTTAATTGGTTGAGTTCTGAGTTTCATTAATAAAATTGTTGCTTGCTTTGTGTGAAATATTTAGTATGGGGATCATGCGCATTGTTTGAGAACACAGATTTATTCATAAACAAAAATTTATTCGTAAAAAATGAGTAAAAATGAAATAGTATTTGCGTGCTTGTGATGTTTTTTGATTTGTGATAACAAAATTGTTGCAATTAAGATAAATGCTATTTAGGTATGCAGAAGCATGAAATTACTACATACGTAAATTTAATGATGCTTTCCATAAATTGTGATTAATTTATAATCGTCATACCACACATGTTTAGCATATGCATTAACTACTTATAATTACAAAAAAAAAATTGTTACTCGTCTACTTACATTTTAAGTACCAGAAATTAGAAGTAACTCAATTGATATATTTCATAAAGTATACACTCTTATCATATTCAATGCAGAAATTGGGAATCTTTTAATAAATACAAACATCAAGATTTGTAGGAAGTAAAAGGGCAGGGTTATTTGTAATTTGTTATTTATTTGGTTGAAATAACAAAGAGGTTGCACTGGGTGCCTTCTTTCTACAACACGTCTTTTGAATCAATTACGAGATGCGTGGTAGAGCGGGGCGTCGATCCAACTTGCTGTAACTGGATAAAGTCTATGCTCGGGAGCAAAATTATACATGTCTAACCAGCTGGGAAAACAATCTGTGCGAGGGCGTCAAGAGGATGCCAAACGGGGGAGGCGGGGTTTGTTCCCGCTTTTGTGGTACCTTGTAGTTGATCAGCTCTTACACAGTTTGAAACAGCAAGGCATTTACGCCATTGGGTATGCGGCACAAATTGTCATCATAACCCAAGGAAAATTCAACTCAATTAACGTCGTTGAAAAATAGACAACGAACAGGGCCTTAAACATTAGCCTTCTGTAAACTTCGGCTATACCGTTCACCAGAAGACGGAATCTGGACGGCTTAGGCAGTCTAGAACTTCATGGGTCACAAATATCGCTGCAGGGGGGGGGGGGGAATAAAGTATCTTGGAGTCATACTTGATTCCAAACGCACTCGGAACCTGCAAATTGATAGAATAAGAGACAAAACGGTTATAACTTTTGCAATTATAAGACAAATGTGCGGGAAACCATGGGAACTAAAGTCCTGCTTGGCGTACTGGCTATACAAGTCGGGTATTAGGTCATCCATAACTTGCGGAACACTGATGTGGTGGAAAAAACCACTCCAGTCCAAGGCATGGCAGAAAATGTCCGCTATAGAGAGAAGGGCATGTCTTGCTATAACAGGAGCTATGAAAACGACTCGTACGGCGGCGATTTAGGTGCTGCTAGATCTTTCGCCACTAGAATTGACCATACAAGCATAGGCGGAAGCCGCACTCCATCACCTAAAACTAACAGACCGAATTTGGCAAAGACACTTAGATTACAGCAGACGAAATGCTTAAAATGAAATTGGACAATAGATCTTTAGTCTACAATATACACAGAAGCTATGAGGTCATCATACACTCACGTTTGTGGAGAGAAGACCTTCTTGTCTTTCCGGAATCTGCTCTAGTCTGGTTCACTGACGATTCAAAAGCTTCTGGAAATACATGAGCTGGAATATACGGAGAATGATCAGAATGCAAAATGTCCTATCCTTTAGGCAGATTTGCTACGGCCTTTCAGGCCGAAATATATGCAATTCTCTATTGCATATATTTTGCAATTCTCTATTGCATATATAAAAAGGAGATATAACAAAAAACGGATTTTTATAGTAAGTGACACTCAAGGGGCACTTCAAGCGTATAACAACGCCAGAAACGTGCCTAGACTGACGAACGAATGCATAAATGCACTGTGCAAGCTAGCTGTGCAGATTAGCTATGACCAACTCAGCTACACTGAAATGAGCATTCTAGGTAACGAGGTAGATGTTGCAATAGCAATAAGGCATCTAGCACACTTTTCATTGGTCCGTAATCGGCTCTGGGAATTCCAGCTAATTCCATCAGAGAAGGTATAAGAGACTGGACCAATCAAAAATACATAGACTGATGGACAATAAGCGCTTTATAGGAAAACCATGTAAGAACAAATCCATAGATTTGCTAAAACTTGGCAGGAATAAAATCAAATGGAGGATGGCGAGACAGCTCAACATATCCTACGTGAGTGTGAAGCTTTGGCATCCAGAAGGAGAGACCTATTTGAAGGGACGAAAGTGAAATCTGAATTCGTACAAAAACGCTCTCAGCAGGAAATATTGAAACTGGTACAAGACACAGGTATTTTAGACTAGTGTGACTAAACAATCAGGGAAAGTACAAGAAGCAGCCTGGCTGCAGTGCTATGGAGCAGTAATTCACAGACACCCCTTCGTGATGATGATAATAATTAGTATTATAATAAAACGGGCAGTGGTAAGGAAGTGGAAAAAAAATATTGTCAAAGAAATAAACAGATAAAGCTATATTAGGAAATTAATGACTCTAGTCAGGGCTATTGAGGTTAGACCACGAGCGTAGGTAAGGGGAGGATTTTACAGCTTTAACTCCCCTCCCCCATTTGTCATTTAAATCTAGTGTCAAATCTGTGCGAGGCATTATGGATTGAGAAATATTTACCTGTGGAACGATTTGTTGAAATGTATTCTTCTGGGTTTACTACGCACTTGTTGCTCTGGAAGAAACTGAAAGAGACCTTGCAACACAGGTGTACCTGCAACACAGGTGTACCGATTTCGACTTGCAATGGAATGTTCACAATATGTTGTTTCTCTTCTTGCTTTGAAAAAGGTGTTTTTATACACATCCCCGTTAAGCCAAGTTCTTCAGTCAATTAATGTGGATTTACTACATAGTTGCAAATATATGTAAAGACTCATGTTGACTCCCTAGGACATTAGGATTGATGAAGGTGAAGGTGTATTGATTGATGCAGAACATTTGATTACTCCAAGTTAACTTACAAACCCACGAGTAGCCGCTAGACAGACCAACAGAGGTAATATTCCAGTGGCAACTCCAAAGATTTATTAGAAGCGTAACGTGGATTACGCTTTCTTCGACCACGTCATCAGCGAGGTTAAAGCTAGATTTTCAGACCATTGGACAACAATTGTAGCCTCCGTTTTCCCTAAACTACATTGCGCTTGTTCAACCATTTGGGCAAAATGTTTTACACCTGTCGACGTTTCGAACTCAAAGTTTCGAGCTCATCATCAGGACTAAACACCAACAAAATTATTATCAACGTCTCTATTTTAATGTTTGACTATCAACATATACTATTAACATTGTGGTGATCATCACCAATTACGTAAAAAATGTTGATCTTTGTGGACCTGTGGACCTACTATATCATCTAGTTACTTTCATTATTGATGAGGGCCAAAGGTCAGCAATTTCTTTATGTAATTAGTGATGATACCACGATGTTAATAGTACAGGTTGTGTATTGATTGATACAGAACATTTGATTACTCCAAGTTAACTTAGAAACCCACGAGTAGCCACTACACAGACCAACAGAGGTAATATTCGAGCGGAAACTCCAAAGATTTATTAGAAGCGTAACGTGGATTACGCTTTCTTCGACCACGTCATCAGCGAGGTTAAAGCTAGATTTTCAGACCATTGGACAACAATTGTAGCCTCCGTTTTCCCTAAACTACATTGCGCTTGTTCAACCATTTGGGCAAAATGTTTTACACCTGTCGACGTTTCGAACTCAAAGTTTCGAGCTCATCATCAGGACTAATCACCAACAAAATTATTATCAGCGACTCTATTTTAAAGTTCGATTATCAACATATACTGTTAACATTGTGGTGATCATCACTAATTACGTAAAAAATGTTGTTCTTTGTGGACATGTGGACCTACTATATCATCTAGTTACTTACATTATTGTTGAGGGCCAAAGGTCCTTTATGTAATTAGTGTTGAGATCACAATGTTAATAGTATATGTTGATAACCGAACTAAAAAATAGAGACGTTGATAATAATTTTGATAATCATTTTGTTGGTCTTTAGTCCTGATGATGATCTCGAAACCTTGGGGTCGAAACGTTAAATCCAAACATGTTTTATTTTTGAGTAGTATTTTATATTGATTGTTATATCTACTGATTGATTCTTAATTGAATGTTAAAATTCTCAATTTTGGGCACCTCTCTATTGTAGACAGTTTGTGTTTAATCAATAGATACCTATTACAGTTCGAAGAAACAGGAACCAATGGCCCTAAATGGGTCATACATGCCTGTAATGTACACCTCAATTTCCTCGTGGGTAGTCATCCTCTTCAGAGGAAGCGCGCATTTCTACCTTCGATTCGACGAACTTGTCACCAGTTATGTTTCGCAACACTAATTAAATCATTTTGACATCCGTCGACCTGTAAAGCCTTGCCAACTCCGTCAAGAAATAGCGAAGATCTATCATCAGGAATCATGGGAATCTTTTTTCTTTTGCGCCCAAAGAGAAATGGAAAAATATTGTGGGAGGCGCATTTCCGTGGAGGTTTTAGAACTTTTCCCTCCAGAATGGCGTCATTATTGTGTTTGCACTTAGTTGGTCGCTAGTGTTCGCCGTATGGTAGGATGAATCCTGCGACAGCATAAAAATCGACAACCATAGAGAGATCAAAGAGATTAGCAGGGACAGAGCAACTAGCAAGTAGGGAAGGCCTTAATAACCGACACAACATCCTCACAGTGCTGCCGACTCTCTCCCATTTGGTCGTCGTGTCCTGGTTAGTCCCTGAGTAGCGCTTTGGCAGGAGTTCCTCATGTGACCGAGAAAACGATGCTATAAGTGTTTCTAAGGTAGACTTGCTGTAAGTCTATGCTAAAGATTCAAAAGTGTAGTGCGTTATGGCGGGCATCCGCTTCCCCCACCACTCCATTTTGGACAGTTCAATGTCATCGCCCATAACACACTACTATTTTAAGGCTAGGCCCTTTTGTAATTTTGTGTATGTTTATTATTATATAACAAGACATGACTACTAGTATATTATAGTAATATCAACGTTTCGATGCAACTAAAGCACCACTTTCAATTCAATTTTGTAGTTTTTATATATGATTATTTACAATTTCAGTGTCATCAACGGTTTCGATACAAGTAACACGCCACTTTCAATTCAATTTGAGAATTTTGAGATACCTGCATAGTTTGACTGTATGGCATATATAAATATATTTTAAAACTGTAAAAGTTCATGTTAGTATTATTGCAACCAATTTATCTTACACTTGTTCAAGCAGAAACAATCATAATTGAACTATTTTATTCTTAAAATTTATATAGTCAACTTCTGAACATTAAGATTATAAAATGACAGTAAGAAATACTTTTATATTACATTCTTAAATTGAATACAACAATTATGTTCGTCTAGAGTTTGGGCCAATGAACTTTCACACAATATGTAAATTTCATTCTTAATTATTCCACCAAACATGTTTCTATATTTAAAGTTGCAATGCCAAGATTTATCATACCAAATTAATTTGATTTGATGCTTTTTATACAATCTCTGTTCCAGTACCCTTTAGAAATATATTTAATTTGGCGAAATTGATATTTCCTTCATTTCCTTCATTTTAAATAAATATTTTATTAATTAATAGTTATTATAATTAAAATGAATATTTGGACTTGATTTATTGTTGGTTAATTTTCTTTTCAATACAGTTTGTTTAACAATACCGTCAACGTTTCGATCCCTGTAATCGGAATCCTCTTCAGGATTTCGCATGTTTTCTCTAGAGAGGTCGCACCATCTTGCGCCCAACATGATCCTAACTTCATTGAGGAAACCGTTATCTGTTCCCAATACAATGGGAGCAATGAGAGCAATTGTGCCAAAAAAAGGACAAAATTGTGCCAAAAAAAGGGGGCAGGATCATTACCCCAACCACATCGATCTAAAAGATCTTTTGTAGCATTGCAAAAGTGTTACTCCGATTACAGCGAATAAAGTTACACGAACCAGAAGTTTTTGTTGATCTTTGTCCAATTTCGCCGCATTTTTGTGGCTATTTTTGGAGAGGCTTGTTCGCTCAGGAGGTGAAGAGCTGCCCTGATGAATTTTGTATTTCCACGATTTATAATCATTTTTTGTTCTTTTGATTATGTCTGTTGGCATTTGCTTGGTGGACTGGATCATGTACATCCAATGCTTACGCTATTTCTGTGTTGCGAATGGGGACCAGGGAGCATCAAGTATCTTCTTGCGTCATTTGTTGTGAGCTATGTTGATACGCTTGTTTGCTGCGTCGGAGTTCTCATATTTCTCTTTATATGTATTTCGTAGGGGGTGCAAGGGGCGATGGCACGACATGGTCAATATAGCCAACCTAAACGCCAACCTCGCCTGCTCGAGTGATGACTATGTCATCCGGTGCACCCTGCTGTAAAACTAAAGAGGCTCTGGCG
>WYDF02079924.1:0-11180 GCA_009867245.2 Adranes taylori | reverse complement strand
GCTATCCACGTCTGTCGTTTGAACGGGTTGTTCTTCTAAACTACGCAACGGATTTGTGTATGGTTTTCACTATCAATTGGAGAATTTCTTCCGTAAGGTTTATATGTATAATACATGCATATTTTATTTATAGAAAGTACAGAATAGTCGACATACATATCAAGTCGACATATTTCCGTGCGCTTACGTTGTTATCGCTGGCTAAATCTTTACGTGCAAGACAACGCTCGCCTGTACGCATAAATGGATGCTTCTCTGTGGTCTACAGTAGCAATGAACGATTTGTAGCGATGTTCATTGCGAATAGTGAGGCAAAGCATCCCCTAGGCGCGCCGGAGGAACGGACATCGCCGTAGGCATCCCCTGGCCGCGTCGAAAATATGGGGCTATAAACTGTCAATGTCAAAGAGCCAAAAATGGATCGGATGATATATGTGTCTAAATCGCTCGGACACTTATGACCCCGTATTAATATACTGCACCCGTGCGAAGCCGGGGCGGGTCGCTAGTTTCTCAATAAAATAATCATTTTGAACTCGCCCAAAATTATAATGTGCACCCACTACTGATAACATTTATTCAATTGCAAAAGCACAGTCTTTAGGTCACATAAAACGTAAAATATTTTTTCCCGTAACTTTGCACATATGCGCTAGTATTTAGGCTTTACGTATATATATGAGTGTTGAATGACGGTTGCTATGGCGACAAATTGAGAAGTTTAAGTTATTAACGGTCATATGTTTGAAAAGATAAGAGTTAGACCTTCCGGTATCGTTATAAATAGGATTACAAGGGCAATCAAAATGTATAAAATATACAAGGTGTTACTAAAAGTTTGTTGAAACATTTTTTATTGCTCAAAATCGGTTCAATATATTCAGCTGCTCAAATTGGTACAATTAAGGTTTCTTGGTCTTACATAAGTCCCCAGAATTTCATTTTTTCAACTTTCATAGCAGCAGAGATATTTAGGATAAAAAAAATGTGAAGGTCAAATTACTACAAAGATTACGTGTGCGATTTTTTTAAACGATTTTTTTAGTTTAGACGTGGCACCGTCTTATTCTATTATAAATCGTAAAATCAGATAAACGAATGCGTGTGTATCCGGTAAAATATTAGATTTGTAAAAAAAATCAGTCGCTTATCTTTGATTCAATTAAACTTAAATTACCTGGACTCCACCTAGTAGCAAAAACCATCCACTTGTGTAACAAATTTCGTTCCATAGGGTTCCAAACTTAGTTATATGGGGTTTGAGTCATTCAATTTTAACATACATGCACACACATACATGCAGACATTTTTGAAAATCCACTTTTTTGGGCTCCCGAATATCCTAAATTTGCTTGAATCTCAAGATTCCGAGAAATTGAAAATACATAAATCCTACATCTTTCGTATACTGCAATTTAAAGTCACAGATCCCAACGATCCAAACGACAGACCATAGTAAATGCAAAGATCTGAACAAAGAGATCCGACGAAGATGCAGAGAAACGAAGGAACGATGGCTGACGGACCAAAATAAAGAGATAAATTCTCCAAGGGAATCAGAACTTGTTCAATATACACAAACAGATACGAGCAATGACAAGAAAACAGCATAGAACCCAACGCGGGATATTGAAAGGGCCTAACAATGAGACATTGGTCCGCGTCGAGGACAAGTTGAAAAGATGAGCAGAATATGTACAATAGTTGTTTTAGTGACGTGTGGATCAGAGCTCACAAACCTCAGATCTCAATGAAGTAAGTAGTGTAAGCCATCAAATTACACATGAAAGGCAAAGCCGTCGGTCCAGACAGGATTCATGCGGAGACCCTTAAATTGATAGCAAAGAGGAAGGCCCCGGGACTTAACCTCTTAACAACACTGTTTAATACCATTTATGAAGTTGGCAACAAATCGATCAACTAAGTTCGGCTTTAGTAAAGAGTTGGGCGAGACTGGCGAGACACTCTTTTCACTTAATGTACTCACACAGAGATGCAGAGATATGAATGTCGCCTGCTTCGTTCTTTATAGAAAACCGTTTGACTCAGATATAGACGCTGGCGACCTGCAGATTAGTACCGACCTCCATTGGTACTAATCTGCACAAGTAAGAGTGGACGGTGCAACATCTGAAAAATGTCAATACAGAAAGGTATATGATAAGATTGCGTTCTATATACCGTTCTGTTCAACCTCTATTCTGAAAGTATATTCAGAGAAGCACTTGAGGGCACCAATATAGGAATCAAGATGAACGGTAAAAGAATCGGCAACCTCCGATACACATACAACATCGTGGTAATAGCCCACAACCTGAAAGGTGAGAGCTATGGATCTTATCGTGGCACACAACCAGCGTTTCGGCCTCTTCGTGAACATCAAGAAAACACATCTCGTGGTTTTCTCCAAGACCAGCTGTTTTATATATAAATGATAGACCCGTGAATGAACACCTAGGAGATGTCTACATGGGAGCTGTCGTGAATGGACAAAGTGATCCGAAAATCTAGATCAAAGCTAGAATCAAACAGGCTCACAGAATTTTCATCAGCATGAAATACATTTGCACCGCAAGAGACCAGTCTTTAGATCAGTGAGTGAGTTTATTGGGCTGTTACATTTTTGCTGTCCTACTCTATGGATGCGATAGCTGGACATTCAACTAGGAGATGGAAACTCGTACAGATGCTTTAGAAATGTACCTATACTGAAGGATATTACGCATCTCATGGAATGCAAGACAGACGAAGATCGAAGTCTTCAGTGTGATGGACAAATCTTTAGAGCTGATGCGAACTGCTAAGGAAAGTAAACTGTAATACATCGGGCACGTGATGCGTGGTGAATAATATGAGATCCTCCCATTGATCATCAAAGGGAAAGTTTAGGGCAAAAGATCTATAGGACAACGCGAGAATTCATGGCTAAAGTATCTGAGGGGATGGCTCGAACGAACATCAACAGAGATCTTCAGTGCTGCAGATCTGCAACCTTCGCAAGGAGACGGCGCCATAAGACGAAGAATGTAAAGCATTCCATTAAATTCAGTAAAGACAAAATATAAATTACAAAATGTGTACATTGATCAAAATTTGCTTTAGTAATAAAGAATCCAAGTCTGACACACAAACACCTTATTTTTGGAAACTACTATTGTGGTTAAGAAGAAGATTGAGAAACTCTGTTAGAGACGTGAAAGCAAAACCAAGCATTTACAGTGGACCAGATCACAAACTACTGAGAGCAGAATACACAGCCAAGTATAGGAAACCCCCGCGTCCACGCGTCCGAGACATGAACCGCCAAAAAAAGCTGACGCTCAGAGAATGGACGCCTTCGAAATGTGGGTGTACCAAAAAATATGGCGAAAATCTTAAACTGCCCACCATACGAATAGGTCGGTCCTAGAAGAGCTCTAAGTAACAACAAGGCTCGCCACAACAATAAACAGAAGCAAACTTCGATATTTTGGTCATGTGGTAAGAGGCAGGGACATAACGATGCGCCTAATTATACAGGGAAACGTAGAGGTCACAAGATGCAGAAGATGATCTCCCACGAGATGGACTGATAAGCTGATTAAATCAAGCGCGGGATTCACATTTGCAGAAGCCATCAAGCGCAAGACAGAACAGCATGGTCTAAAAAGATAGCGCAAGCTTCATGTCATCACATCCTTACGAAGAATGATGGCCGGACAAGGACGATTGTGGGTTCGATGAATGCCACAACGTGCTTGCCTATATAGAGAACGAAAATTTTCAAAATTACTCTCATATTTACAACTAGCCCAAAATGTTATTATGGCCCTCAAATGAGTAATAATTTTCCTTCAAAACAAATTAATCCGAGAGAAAAGATTTTATGTACATGTACTAATGAAAATAAATTAAAGAGGATATCTCGTCAAAAATGAAACAGCTACATAAAATTTTCTAAGCTGACCTAAATAAATATCTGCTTACCGATATCTGGTGCGTTAAAGCTTGAATAGATTTCTATAACATACTTAGAAAAACAAGCTTCGTATATTATATGTTTGATATTTTTGTCAAATAAAGCTGTCAAGAGAGAAACAAGGAAAACACATACAAAACCAGAAATAAAAAAAAATGGTTTAGGTAAAGCAAATTGGGATGAAATAAGAAGATAAGTTAGAAAGAACTTATCACACACGAGTATGACACTTTAATTTACTTTTATCTTAAGGAAAACAAAGAAAATATTAAACAAATAGAAAGAACGATACCACTAGCTTAGAGAAAATGCGGGTTACAGCAAGCTATATTCTTTGTAATACATAAAAGGAGAATTTTTGTGGACGAAGTAAACGCTGACATACTTTTCATGCGGAATTTTTTATTTTTAGGCACATCAATTAAGATAGATTATTTTGTTCGGTTAAAGTTATAAATTAATTAGCATCATAATAATTTAGTAATCATTAATTTAATAAATTAATTTTAATATAATATAAACCGCTAAATATGCAGAAGATGCAAGCCATAGAAGTAAGAGGAAGTAATAGGACTGGAGCAACGGAATAAAGGGGTGTTTGACAATTTGTATAGCAAGGTTGAGGTTAAGGAAATTATGAGGCTAAAAGAGGGGAGTAAAGGATACAGACCTATACTGGTGAAGCTAAACAACTGGGAGAATAAGATGGAGTTAATGGGGAGGAAAAAGATGTTAAAAGGAAGTAAGATTTTAATTGATGTCGACAGAACTATGAGGGAAAGATACGTAAAAGGAATATTAAACAACAGGCATTGAAGCATTGAATATACGAAATGTTAACGATAGACTTGTGGGACATAAAAAGCGTGGATAGGACAGGAATTATAGGTTTGCAGTGAACAGAAAGGAGCAATTATAAAAGGAAGAAATGGACGAAATATTAAGCAAAGAGTACTGATGGGAGGAGGGGATGTCATGCAGAAAAACTAGGATGGAATACTTAAAGTGCAGCAGGAAAGGCAGGACAGACACTTAAACTAGAAGTGTTTTAGGCAAGCTCGAAGCACCTACTACTTTAATGGGTCAATTACTTTTTAAAGAATCTATGAATTCCTGAACTGAGAATGTTCAACGCAAGTTTCGAATTTTGGCCGGAGATAGAAGTAAGGGATGATGAAGTTGATAGGGGATTATGAGAATAGTATGAGGAATGACGAATACGGATAGGAGAACGGAAGGAATGAAGGGGGTTTTGTATGTGGGAAGGAAAGGAGGAGTTGTAAGGAGGTGTGTAGATTGGGGAGAGGGAAGGTGAGGATGCTATTTATGGAAGAATGGGTGGTATGGAGGAAGGAAGTTTCATGAAAAGTGGTGGGGAGACACGAATGTTTGAAGGAATGAAGGAAGAATTGAGGCTGGTGGGATGCCGGAGCAATGAGTATGAAAAAGAGGAGATAAGAGTGGTAATGCTTGCAAGGGGAATGACATAGGATACAAGAAAGGGAAAGGAGAAAAGGAGACATCTGGAAATTTGAGGGTGTTGTACTGGAATGTGGCAAGTTCGATGAGTAAACTTGGGGTGAGTGAGGTAATGGAATATTTAGGTTCATTTGATGTGGTGGGGCTATATAGAGACGTGGGTGGAAGAGGATAGATGGGAAGAGGTAGAGAGAAAGTTGCCAGTTGGCTTTGTTTGGGAAATTCAGGGAACCAGAAGAAAGAATATAATGGGGAGGGATAGCGGAGGGATTTTGACGGGGGTTAGAAGAGGAATAAAAGAATGAAGGATGGAAGGCTGTGCATGGGAGGGGGCTTATGGACGATTGATTGGAGTGAAGGATAAAAGGATGTTAGTGTTGGCGGTGTATGTGAACAAAAAGTGGAGTGATTTCGAGTGAAAGGTGAGTGATATAAGTCTGAAACGGGATGAATGGAATGCAATGGCAATCGTTGGGGACTGGAATGTGAGAATAGATGAAAGCGGGGGTAGGTCTATTGATGGGGATTATGTGCATATGGAGAGAAGTTCTAAGGATAAAGTGTGTAATGTTGATGGTAAGAAGTTTATAGAGTGGATCGGTAATGGACCATTATTTGGTAATGGACGAGATAGGGTGTGATTTGTTAGATATAATGAGAATAGGAGAAAGAAAAGAAGTTAACTGAAGGGAAATAATAAACGTAGAAGATATAGTAAGGGAGGTTGAAAGGAATTTAGTGAGAAAGGAAAGTGGGTTTAAGAAGCGGAAGGAGAGGAGGGAGAAAGTGGACGATGAGTGTACAAAGAAAAAGAAGATGGTTAGCTAAGTTTAGGGGAAAGTAAGGAAAGGAGAATTGGCATGGAGTGATTATGACATAGCAAGAAGAGTTTGGTTAGTGGAGAAAAGTGTTTAGGGGATAGGACTAGGAAAAAGGAAGAAGTGATAGGAGAGTTATATAATGAAAGGGAAGTGTGGAATTATATGAGACAAAGTGGGATGATGGCGGATAGATGGTTGGAATGTGGGTTAAGATTGAGTGATTGGGTGGGGGAAATATAGATATGAGTTGTTAGGAGGGTTGAATGATAAAACACAAGAAAGAGAGAATGATTGGACGTCGGGGAGAGTGGATGACAGCGACATGGTTGAAGTTAGCATGGAGGGGGTGCGAGTTGAGATTAAGAAGATGAAGAAAGGAGGGGTTGCTGGGCCTGACCGGATGCCGGTTCAACTGTATGGGATGCAGAAATAAGGAGAGGATGAGGGGAATGACAAGAGTGTTTAATAGCATATGGATGGGTCTGGAGAGTGCCCCTGAGGAATGGAAGAAAGGAGATATTGTGTCGGTATACTAGAGAGGAGAAAGGGAATGTATGAATAGTTATAGGGGTATTACGATTAAGGATGGTTAATATGGAATATATGCAAGGATTATGAAAAGGAAGGTGGAGGTAAGGGTGAAAGGGATATTATCACACACACAGAATGGTTTTTATAAGGGTACGAGAATGGCAGACAACATTGTTACGATTATCTACATTGTTAATCAACAAATAGCGGAAGGAAAAAATAGTATATTTGTTGTTTGTGAATCTAAAAGCTGCCTTTGACAAGATTATTAGGCAATATTTGTGCGAGAGATAGGGGGACGTGGAGATTTACATTGCAATGGTTGGAATGTTGAGGAGTATGTATTCCGAAACGAAAGTTAGGGCGAGAGGAATGCAGAGGTGTCGGAGTGGTTTCAGGTGAAAAGAGAAGTGAAGCAAGGGTGTCTCCTCAGACCTTGCCTCTTCAACATATATATTTCGGATTTAGAAGATGTGTGGAGTAGTGGACAAGCGGGGGGAATGCACATTGGTAGGTGTAAAGTATGATCGATGACGAATGTGGATGACATCGTATGCAGGACGAGTAATAAGGAAAATATGAATTAAGAGATAGGGACAGTGAAGAGGTACATGGGGAAACGGGAACTGGAATTCAACGTAGATAAGGCGAAGGAAATGGTGTGTAAAGGAGGTGGGAGAGAATGTAGGAGTAATGTATTTGATCTAGGAGGGAAAATGATTGAGGTAGTGAAGAGATACAAGTACCTTGGTTACATGTTGACGCAAAATGGATCATGTATGGAACATATTAGGATAGTAGTAAAGAAAGCAAGGGGAGAGATGGAAAGAACGAAGAAGGTGTGGAATTGGAGATTTGGTGAATCTTTAAAGATGCTGATGTCGATAATGGATAAATCTGTGAGGAGTGTAATGATGTATGGGGCTGAAATATGGGCGGTGTGCGAAAGAAAAATGATTGAAAAAGTGCAAGCTAGATGTCTTAAGAGAATTCTCGGTGTATCTAGGACCACACCGTATGAAATAGTGTTACAGAAAACTGGGAAAAATAAACAGGGGTGAGAAACATGGTGAAGTTTGAAAGAAAAGTACGGATGGACGAAGATTGGAGGTTGGTTAAAGAAATTTACATATTAGAATTGAGAGAAAAGGGTTCGGGCGAATATAGGAATACTCGGTTAGAAAGTAGTAGTAAGATGTATGAAAAAACTATGGTCAATGAGTATATGGGGCGAAAGGATAATAGATGGCAAAGAAATGGTGAATGAGGTTGTCGAGAGGATGTTAGAAGTGGAGAAACAAGAGAGGTATGAAAGGATTAGGGGTAGTAGGTTTAATAGTAAATATGATTAGATAAGGGTGGAAGATGGGATGGCAGAGTATTTAGGATCTGGATTGAGCATGAAAGATAAAAGGATGATTGCAAGGTTTAGGTGTGGCAAGGTTTTTAGTGTAGAGTTTGTGGTATGGGTGATGAAAAATGGTTGCATTGGATGAGAGAGTGTGGAGAGATGGAGTAGATGGATGAAGAAAGAGTGCTTGGAGAGAATTGGAGGATATGTTTGGGACAACAGGGGAGTGGAAGGAAAATAGTGGAAAGTGTTGAATGTAATATGGAAAAAGGGAATGAGATTTGGGGAATAATAATGGGGTTGCATGATAGATGTGTGTGATAAAGGTAATGAAAGGAGATGAGTAGAGAAGAAAGAGAGAGAGAGAGAGAGAGAATATGGAAAAGAAAGGGAGAAAAGGAAAAGTGAAGATATAGACTTTTGTTATATCTTGCATGAAAGAAAAGTTGAACCTTCTAATTTTGACTGTCACCTTATAACTCGTAAATTCAATTTTTTGCACAATAGATGTTTAGGGTAAATTAACAACATTAGTCTAACCTATAAATCGCCTACCCATGAATCTCCGGGTCCCCATATTTTCCTACGGCGCGAATAACTTCTCTGTCCGCTTTGCCGCGGCCTACGGCCACTCTTGAGCCACATTTTCCCTGTATTTGCCTACGGGTCCGGTTTGGCATGGCCTACGAATCCTCTTGACTCTCTTTTCGGTTAATTTCTAAAAGAGTAGTGTGTATGCACTACTTTTCTAAAAAAAGTAGTGCCTTGGTCTCATGAATTTGTACGCTTTGGCGGGCTTTGTTGCCGTTTTTGACTTCATTTTTCCCACTACTGCTTTTGAGTCACTTCTTCTTCGTGTTCGCTTTGCGTAAAATGGAGGTTCCTGGGTTTTACACTTGTTCCCCAAATTTTAGTTTTTCAATCTTCAAAGAAACCGAGATATTTAACAGCCGGTTTCAAGAAAATGCATTGCAAACTTTACAAAACAAAAAACACTCCGTATATACCTTAGTTTGTAATTTTAGAAAAAAATGTTTCAAATAAAATTGAATGAGCTTTAGATGGCGTATAGAATAAAGTTTATTCAAGTGTTCTTTCTATCTTTTATAATTCCTGATATATCAAAAAGTTTGTAAAATTTTAAATGTGCCAACGTCGCGCTCTATGGCACTACCTTCGTTCGAGGTATAATACAATACACTATATGCGAGCGAAATTTCAGTCTTCTAATTTTAAAACTAAATTTCTCAATAAAATCATTTTGAACCCCTCCCAAAATTAAAATGTGCACCCGCCACTGATAACAACATTTATTCAATTGCAAAAGCAGTTTATATGTCTCATACAGCGTAAAAGAATTTTTCCTGTAACTTTGCATATATGAGCTATCATGTAGGCCTTACATGGATAATATATGACTTGAATATCAGTTGCCATGGCGACAAGTTGCGAAATTTTAAGCTATTAGGGGTCATATCTTTGGAACGATAAGAGTTAGACCCATCATGTGTGGTACCATTTTAAATAGAATTACAAGGGCAACCTACATATAAGAAACATATAAGAGATATACAGGGTGTCACTAAAACGTTTTTGGAACAATTTTTATTGCTCAAAATCGGTATATTCAATTGTTCACACTGGCAAAATTGAAGCTCTTAGTCTTATATATATATATATATATATATTACAATTGTATGAGTACATTGCAGGACGACGCCAGAATTCATGGCTGAAGGATCTGAGGAAATGGCTCAAAAGAACATCGACAAAGATCTTCACGGGTGCAATTTGTCAAGTGAAAATAGCTAATTGAATCGCCAATCTCCGCAGGGAGACGACGCTATTATAAGAAGAAGAAGATTCCGATCTGCTTTTACAGTTTATGACCAAAAAACCGCATCAAAGTATCAAATAATTATTTATTAAATTTTATTAGAGTTCCTCGACATCATTAAATGTGTTGCATTTAGAACAGCGTTATTGCACTGCAATGTTTTTAAACAGGATTGCGCCTTAAAGAATTACTTCGAAAAATCCACGCCCGATCTGCAGTTGTTAAGAAATATGTAATATCTTATTTGTTGCAATTTCTGAAGCAAAAACAAAATAACAATTAAGAAAATTAAATAGGAGAAATTAAGTTTTATTGTTCTGTTAAATAAAGTTTAGCAAAGCACAAAATATTAAGTTGTATCATTTTGAGAAGTGCCTTAATTTAATTTGTATATTGTAAGATATGCATATATACAAAGAGATTATTTTAACAAAGCTCCGTGAGCACTACGTACCAAGCAAGTTAAACTAACTTAATACTTTATAATCCACCACATAGTATACAAAATTCGAAATAAAAGCCAAGCTTTACTAAAACATAGCAAATGGCTTATACTTTTGCGTATGTTCATGAAAATGCACTAAATACGTTCATAGAGTGCATGTATGGGAAATCATCTAGCTTTTAGAGTTATTTACGCGATAAAATTTTTAACCCAGTGCTAGTCGTGATTCTACCAGGGGAGGGGTTTACTTATGTTAACAAATGTTTGAGATTCTTATATTTTATTCCTTAAGAGGATTGCCTTTGCATTTGACAAAAATAGCAGTTTTTTACAAATCGCGCGAGGATCTAGCGTCGTTACTTCTTAATATTTTTAATTGAAACTTTGGAACAATAATTATAGTAGTATGGACTACAATCTGTTATTTTTTTACAAAGATTCATCGTTTAGTTTTTTTTAAATAAAATTTAAACCTTAACCCGGTTTATCAAAAATGCGAAAAGGGTTATACGCGCGAATCGATAGCGCTCGTTGTAATTAATATTTTTCAATGCAGTTTTCGTTAAAATACCTATAAAGGAATGAGCTACAATCTGTTATTTCCTTAGTTCCATATCTGCCCTAATTAAGCCAGAATAAATTTTTATACTTGCGTAAAATATAAGAATTTTGTCCAATCCATTAATGAAGTTCTAAACAATTTAAAAGAATAAAATTTATGTATACGTAAGACATACTCCTATACTAACTTATTTTGT
>WYDF02079913.1:0-11181 GCA_009867245.2 Adranes taylori | reverse complement strand
TTTAATAATATCTATTATAGGAAACTAATAACTTAATGTTAAATACAAATATGATAGGGAATTACAGGAATAATTCCAATAAATCCACTACAGGATCCCCAGAGAAACCAAAAAAATCAGGCTTTAGAAACTTTTTTTATATTTTAACAAATCTTAAATCCTTAACAAATCTTAAATCCTCATATATAACTTTATCCCTATTTTTAGCATCTAGCTAATTCCATGTAGCACCCTCCCATGCTTTCTGTAACCTATAGCGTAATTCTTAAACCGTCCGGTTTACCAAATACTAACTCATATGGAGTATATTTAGTAACCGTGTACACTGCCTTGTTACATGAAAATGCTCATAAACTTAATTAACTAAATCAAGCATCAGAATTAGCATATGCCTGAATCCATAATGATTGTCTTACATTTTTATGACAGTTTTCAAGCGCCCCCAAACTCTGATGGTGATACGAAGTACTTCTTAAATGTTCAATCTACAAAATATAACATAATTGAGCCAAACTCAGTGACATATTCTCAGATCGTAACTTTCAAATATCCTAGCTCGCAAAATAAACTCTCTTGCATATGCCTCTGCAACTGTATGAGCCTCTTTATTTATAATAGATACTAGTACTACTTTGTTAATTCACTACTACTTTCTTGTTAATTCACTACTACTACTTTGTTAATTCACATTGAATCGTTAAGACATATTTAAGAATCGTTAAGACATCAAAACCGCTCTATACAGGACCTACCAAATCAAAATATTTATATCAAAAGACGAAGAAGCTGTAGATGTATTAGTTATAGGTTGTATATCATCACACTGACTTACAAATTCCTTAATATCATACTATATTCATCCAACAATATCTTTTCTTTATAGTTTCTAACAATCGTTGGTTACCTGCACACTTAGGTATGATGGAAACATATGAAAATCATTCAATATAAGATTTTTCGTAGCAGAATTCATAATAATTTCCTTATCAGGGATTATTGTAATTTGAATCTCATTAGTAAATTTTTAATGTTTCTTATTATTCTTAGTCAAATGAATTAACTCTTTAATTAGTGAATTTTCTAGTTGATTTTCGCACACCACAATTTGTGATAATGACACTTGTTTACATAATATCAGAATATGTTTACCATATAGCACAAAGTCAGATAATTGCCTCTCAACAGTATCCTTAATAAACAGTGTACATGCGTTTATATCAAAAAATACATATTCACATGGACAATGATTTATAATTACATTATCCATATTTGCAATCTTGTTAAATTCATTCATGTGCACAGTTTTTACACTGGCCGTCCCTTTTCACTTATCGAAAAGCTCTACGACACTTGGTGTATTTAACCCTCCTTCAGAGTTATCCAGAACAACTTCAGGAACTGGTTCATGATCTAAAACCATCGAACTGGCTTTCCGAGATTGTGCTCTTGTAAGAATGTGTATACTAGCGTAACTCTTTCCAAACTTAGCCTAAATTTTGTCAACTTACTTGACGGATTCCATTCCAAAAAGATAATTCAAAGGCTTGCCATCAGTTTCGATATGAAACTTTCTTCCATAGATATTCGGACGTAATTTGTTAATAGACCAACATATAGCTAAAAGCGCATTATCAACAATGCAATAATTTACTTCACTGCGATTCAATCTTCTACTAATGAATGAAACTGGTTTCTCATGTCCATTAGATAAAACTGCACCCAAAGAAAATGCACTCGCATCCGTATTGAGTGGTGTAAACTCACTCCCTTCTCTAAAATCTGGGTAATCTAAAATTGGTGCTGATAACTAAGCTTCTTTTAATTTAAAAAACGCTTATTGTTCAAAAGAACACATGAAAACTATAAAACTTAAATCACGTCTTAAAATTTTCAAAATCTAATTGGAGACGATATTTCCCCGAAAAAATCTACCCCAGTGACCCATTTACATTCTCTGAAAAATTGTCAATGATATGAAAGTTGCGGGAGAATATCTTAACTTGAATTCAAAAATAAAATTACTAGTCACTTACTAAAAACATGCCATCTAAACCTTTCACACGAATCTTACTATGAATATTTACATCATTGGAAATTGATAAAGTATTTTTAATAACAGAAACCGTAGCCCCAGTGTCCAAGACAAAACTGCTTACTATCATATGAAGTTACTTGAATTTGATTTAATAAAAATATATTAATTACATCATGATTGTTGTTCGACTGTTTTACTGCTATCTTTTATTATTTGCTTTAGTATATCTGCCAACATGCATTCTTTTCCATATGGTTTCCTATCCACTCTGCGTTTTTGTTATTATGAAAACTATTATTTCTACTTGCAACAAAACTATTCCTATTATAATTTTTATATCGGTTATAATTATTGTTTGCATTATAAAAAAAGTTTTTTCGTGTGTAATTTTATTTTTCACCGCTTTATTCTCATCTACTGCTGTTCGTACTGCTTCTCTCATGGATTTCAGTTACGTGCGCGTAAAATCAACTTCAATTTTTTACTATTTAACCCCGAGATAAAAGAATTTGTATCCACACTTTCGTTCGCTGTATACAATACTTTCTGTGTTTACACATTATCTGACTGGGATATAGTGAGTTTATTTAACATTACTTCAATAGTGCTTCCAAACTCATGCAAACTGGAAATCCTTTGCTTTACATTTTGTAATTTAGCCATCGACGCAGATACACTTTCGATAGCTAAGAAATAATGTTTTAAATCATTCACTAGTTCTAAATTAGAGACATATATTTCTTTCATTCGCAGCTTCGCATTCTCTGACAATCTACATTTTGAAACAAAATTCGTCAACAATTTTTTACTCTCTTCCTATAACATACGATCGTATAATAAGACTTCCTCACTTCCATTCATATTAGGTATAAGACTGGCAGCTAATTTTAGATCAAAACAATTGGCCATTGTTAGAATACCTTGTTTCTCTGTTAAATCCCTTAAATTTAATAATTCCTCACTTTTAGCAAGTAATAATTCAATACATGAAACACAATTTTTAGCTAATTCTATTTCATCTCGCTCATGTTTTTCCAAATTAAAATTTTATAAATTTATTTACCACATTGATCTCTGGTTGACTTTTCATAATCTTACGATGAATCTTCCGCTCTAACCTCTTCTGGAAAAAAATCCAAACTGCTCCCCGAATTATGGATAAAATGACACCAAATACTACGATGCCAAAAATTGCAGGAACCAAAACTGTAGACGCTGGAACGCCACTTGAAATATTACTCTTCCTTGCTCTTCTGAACGCTTCTTTGCTTGATGTCGCACTCCTATTCTTCTTTTTTTTTCTTTTCTTGTTATATTTCACTTAGATATTATTTGCAAAATTCGGGTCGTGACATTTAATTAGAATGTCACCAATCGGGCAAAATTCGTGACATTCTAATTAAATGTCACGATCGTCATGTTGTATTTTTGCTTTTGGAGAATATATGAATTTAAAAAGTAGGATTTAGAAACGAATAATTTAAATAACACGTAAATTAATCCAAATTTTACATGTTACTTTGAATTAAACGCTTCAAAAGGGAACAAAGTATTTCGTTATCCAGCGTAATAGTAAATATTATTGTACGGATTAGTCACACGAATTCCTATATATTTCTCCGACGGATTGGTAGAATAAATCTATTCGTATCTGGCCATCTCTGGTCGTGTGACTTTCTTAGACAGCCAAATTTCGGTTTCTATCGCTTCTTTCCCCGTCTTCTAGTGTCACGTAACGTAATATATATATATATATATATATATATAGAGAGAGATAGATAGTAGGAAACCGTAGTTCTCAAAGGAATGTAGAAAATAAAAGAATTTGAAATATAGTTGGCAACCGCACAACGTAAACTCACTTAATAAAAACTAATTGCATAGAAAGACTTAGGCTAGTTTCGACACGAGTTGTCTGGACAGGATGCAAATAACATTCCAATCTATGAAACTTGAATGTCAAAGGTATTTTACTAGTGGAAGATACATTGCGGGGAGAAGCGAGGTTTTGGATATATAAGAAATAGCTTCCACTAGAGCTGAATTAATCTTTGAGTAAATTAAATCAGTTTAGTTCGTATGACGCTCTCCTGAACAAAATGTCTTCAACAAGCATTGGCATCAGAATGTAAGAGTAATTTTTTATTAATTATTGTATTGAGTAGTGTGCTATAGGGTTGATTTATCAATATGGTTACTTTGTAACCATTTTTAATAATTTAAAACAATGTCCTGTTATAATGTATTCACATCCGTATTCACATCCGCATTATTAAACTCCTATTAGGTTATTATGTTTTCAAATTAAAATCGTATTTATTATCCTTCAACTAATTTCGGTATAACTATGTTTGTAAAATAATCCAAACAATTATTATTAATTAAATCTAACTTCTTTAAAATTGTTGTTTGTTGATTATTTATTTCACGAGTATCTTTGGTTTTTAATATTAAATAAATTATTCAGCTCGGTCTCTGAGAAACCGCCAGTTACCACCCAGGTGGTGTGTGACAATATGCTTTTCGACGGATAGGGTAAGGGAAGTAGAAGGAGAACTTACAGCAGGTACCGCGTAGCTGTTAGACGGTAGCAAACTGCCAAAATCAAATGTAGGGGAGCATCATCAATAAAAGCAGATGTTATTGCTCCGCTAAGCCAATTGAATGTTGAATTTCTTCAAATTAAAAATAAACCTAAAGTACTGTGTATGATGACTACTACTCAAATGTAAGTTTTTATTTATACTAGGAGTATTATATTTTATTGGCTAGTTTAAAAATCTGAAAAAATTAAATTCTAATTTTATTCTTGTCACAAGTTTTTATTCATAGGATAAACTAATAAACAGCCTAAACAGTTTATTGGAAATTGATTTATTTACTTGAAAATTGGTATTGAAATTTAACGCATGCTAATATTTATTTTCATGAATATATCGAATAAAGAAAATAGTGAGTTTTATTATTTTTTATGTTAACCTGACCCTGATTTTACTGAATGTTATAAATTAATGCACATTAACTAAATGAATTATTAACTTGGGTGGGTAGTACATAGTTGGGTGGGTTAAATCTGTAAATGTGGAATTTAGCCTTTTAGTAAAAAACTCACCTTGCTATTTTGTTAAAAAACTAACGTGACACGGTATAACCCGTTTTCCACGTAACCTTCTGTTTACAGTACAATTACTACAGCTTTAAATTCTAATAGAACGTATGTCCAATGTACGTATTAAATATTGTATTAGTTTATTTACATCAAACATGTCAATACTTTCATATACACTGAATCAATTGAAAACATATCAACCTAAATCCGCTAAATACGTCGTCAACTTTCTGTAACATATAAACGCGTCAAAGTTAGTAAAAAAAATGTATATGCATTGGAAAGCCGTCTGACATGAAAATATTTATATTTCCCTGTCATTCAAAGCTCAAACGTGCATAGAACTCAAAGTGCTTCAACGAACGGTAAGCAAATAAAAAAAAAACATCAAAGGCTACTCGTTTTATTGACAAGTTATTTTGAATATGATTTAAATATTGTTTGCTTTGCACATTATTAGAACAATGATGTTTTACTGTTTGTTTTTCTTACGCCGAGATCAATCATAAAGTAAATTTATTAAAAATCCACTTCATTTGCTATAAATTCATAAAGTAAATATTCTAACGTAGTCATTTGCTGTTTAGTCTTTCGGTAATATTATTCTCAAACATATTAAAAATAGTAGAGGGGCTATACTATGGAAGGGACTATACTTATTTCTGAAGGCAAAGATTAAAAGTTTTTAAGGAATGAGATTTAGTCTTGTTGAGATTTAGTCTGATATAAAACGCTGACTTCGTGTACGTGAGAAGAGCTAACCCCGTGAAGCGCCCTTGTTCTGTTTTGTACGTAGTTTTAAGTCATTTCAATGATGAAAACGTCCGTTCCGGAGTCGTCGTTAGAAGTCTGCATCACATGCGTTAATAGCTTCAACAGCTTCCATCCAGCATGTGTACCACAGCTTGTTACGGATTTTTCTCTTATAAAAGTAGGATCGTGGTTTTGTTATTATTCTCTTTGTATAACCACCATACCGGTTTCTTTCTTTTCATAACACAAATAATGCTCATGCATGATTCTCATACAGGGGGTAGGGGAAATAATTGTTATTATTTATATGGCATACTTTTATATATAGTCGTGGTAGGTAAACACATGTAGAACGCAATAACCGGTTTACAAATTGTTGTTTATTCAAATAATTCTAATACATATAAGGTCTCTAAGCGCGCTTTTTAATTGACTGTCATTGTATTGTGTAGCTAATTATAATTCAGCAAATATTTAGGATGTTCGAGTACCATGTTCCATTAGCAAAAGAAAAAAGATAAATACTATCGAACTAGATTTGAATTGACTTTTGTTATTCTATGTTCTTCGGTTCTGAAGGTAGTTATGACTATTGATAATGTTGAAGGAGTCATCCAGCCATTTTGAGGATGTGAAATACGGCGTTGTGAATGATGAGAGTGGATGAATAACGTTTATTGAACCTTAAATCTTGTTGAAGAGATCGGCAATCCAGTGACTGCTAATTAATTCTCTGCTTGGCTTGATGATAGACAGCGGCTTTCTCCTGGTTCCATTGAAGTGTAGGTTGATAGGGGAAAGGTTCTATATGTAAAAAAAACGAGAAATTCAAGATAAGGAATTCAAAAGATACTGCAGTAGTATAGGGTGCGTTGTGCTTGCTTGATGTTTGTAATTTAAAAATGATGATTAAGTTAATATTGACTGTACGCTACTTTTGAACAAATCATTTGACAGTTGCTATAAGCGCTCACTGGCCGTAAGGTATATGGGGTCATTTTATTTTTAATTATGTTTTCGAATAGAGCGAGGTTCTCACGTCATATCCAAAGAGCAGAATCCCCAAATTTCGTCTAGGGATGCTAGATTGCGTGGACCTTTTTATATGGGATATTCTGGGAATGAGTTGTTCCTGACAGGTGCTGGCCAGTGGTACTTTGCGTGACTCGACGCCACGATGAGCATACCCTGAAGGAAATTTCCGCTAGAAAATTTTTGGACCAATCAAAAATTTATCCCGATCCGTTAGGAAATTTAAGGGTAAAAATTACTCTACTTTGCCGATGAAAGCATGGAACGTATAAGTGGTGGAAGCTTTACTCCACCAAAATCTTAGAAACATTGCCTTCTGCTAAAATTCATAGAACTATCATCCAATCAGATTTGTCAAAAGCACAAAAGCTCGCGAAGTGTAACTGTTCATTGAAAATGAGTAAGGGAAATATTCGTTAAACGCTTTTTTCATAAATGAACTAATAATAATAAAAAGCGTTTCCAAAAGAAATCTCCCATATGAAAATATTCTACACGTGTGAATAGCACCTCACACAACTTTAACACAAAAGGTTACCGACAACAGGCGGCATGATATCAAACTTTGTGAAGCGCCCTGACGCTTTCCCGCGCGCGTCGGCAAAACGTTTGTGGATTGTTTTCTATACCATACTGCATTTGTATAAATGTCTGTAAATATTACTTCCGTGTTGAATATAATTTCTTTCTCACGACTCAGAACCTTTGATGTTTTTCCCACTGTATGAGATTTTTATTTTTAGCATTATGTCTTTATGTTATTAATTTATATTTACATTATTATTTGGTAATTAGTTATTACTGCATTGATTTATTAATTGGTATATTATATTCTCAGAATTTGAATTAGATTTGATTAGTCAATTTATATTACATTAGAGGATTACTCATTGAATTGATGAATTATTTGAGAATTGCTTATTGCAATCGTTAATTAATTGCATATGATAATCCGATATCAAGCTCTCTACACCTTGTGTAACTGAGTATAGGGTTCCTACTCTTCTTTTTTGTATTCGTTCGATAGTTTCTTCTTGTCCATTTTGGTTTAACCCGGAATCAAGAGCTGAAAGTTAGCTGTCAGATTTACATGAGCCTGTAAGTGTGTAGTTGAACACGAAGCTGGAGTTCAAATGATCGACAATCAAAGAATAGTTTTGCACGGTCAGTGTCCTTCGGTTGAGTCAGCCTGGACATTTTAGAGATAAACATACCTTCCAGCCAAGCGCGTAATAATTTTTCCGACGGAGCTCATTTTTTGGGCTTTCTCAAACATTTGTGTGAATCTTTCTTCGCTTCCTAGAGATCTTGATGTGGACATCAGTGTCTGCATGTAACTGCACGATTTAGCTAAAACTAAGAGCAAATGTTAAAAGCGAAGAGTCCTAAAACTACCATTATTATCTTTGGGTACCGATAATCCTATATAACCCTGGTCCTGGTGACCCCTTAATAAAAACTTCTGCCGTCCACATGACAAGGCAGACTTTATGATAGCTTTCAATCAGTTTCTGTTATCTTCGACTATTTTCGTTTTTTCAGGATTTCTACACATTTCGATCGTCTTGAGCTGTTAATGAGGACATCAGTGTCTACATGTTGCTGCACGATTTAGCTAAAAATAAGAGCTAATAGTTAACAGCGAAGAGTCCTAAAAATATCATTATTAATAGTTCATCTTCAAACACCTAAACAGTTGACTGATGTTTCGTTTCTGGTTCATAAGCATAGATCCAACTTTCGTCACCACTAGTAATGTCGTAGATCAAATTTTATCTCCCTGAGTCGAATAGTTTAAGCATTTCTTTACACCAGTTCACACGAGCCTCTTACTGAGCTTTAGTTAAATTATGGGGAATCCAACGGGAACATATTTTTTAACGCCTAAATGATGATGTAAAACTTCAGTAATCTGTTTCATACCCAAGTCTAAGTGTGACTCAATTTCTCTATACGTAACATGACGATCTAATATTATCAAATTTTGTACCGCATGAATTTTTTAGCAGTTTTCGATGTCATGGGTCGACCTTCACGAAACTCATCACCAATATAACTGCAGCCAAATTTAGACTCTTGGTACAATCGAAAGACAGTTGTCCTTGAACGTGCCTCTTCACCAAAGGCAATTTTCAAATCTTCGTTGCATTCCTTTTCACTTTTTTTTAAACGAAAATAAAATAAAATCATTGCTCGAAAATGAAAAAAGGTTAATAATCGCTTAAGTACAGTGTTGCCACATCCCGAAATTTTAACAGCATCCCTCGTATAATAAATAAAAAGATAAGTTAATAAAAAATAATTTTAAAAATCGGCTACGTGTTTTATGTGCGATTTTAACAAGAAGAGACAAATACGAAACGCTGAAAGATGTTGTAAGTGATATCAGTCGATATCTTTCTCGGATGTAATTGATTTACGTTTTTCCGTTGTTTTTAATACAGTATCTCGAAGGACAGGCGGGAAAATTGAGAAGTAAAAATTTCAAACAAAAACTTGACATGACATAATCGTCCTATAAGCAACGAAAGAAACAAGATATTTAGAATATCCAGAATGAAATGGTTTCTAAAGTACTCTAGAATATATGTCGTCTCAATTGAATATTAGAAAGCGTGCAGGCAGAGTTGTCATATTTACAGATTCCAAATTATTCACAATACAGATAACTCTGAATAATAACCAATGTACATAATTATATGAGATACCATCATTAAACTCCTAAAACTAGAACAGGCGTCCTATATTGAGCCGGTGCATAATTATTGCGACTTTTTAAAACAAATTTTATTCAACAAAAGTAATAACAGCATTTAACTAAAATATCTTTAAATGATTATTCCGGAGCATATTCACCATCTACTTCAATTACTACTTCCCATTTGCTAGGCAGTCTTCGATGGCGGTCATCAAGTCATCCAAGTTGCCGTTAACTTTGTTCGTGAGCCAATTTTGTAGCTAATAGTGAATAGGTGCTTCTGTGGGGGAATATGGCGGATGAGGAAGTAATTTTCACCTCTTCGATAACACGATGCTCAACATATGGATGCGCATTATCGTAGTGTAAGATGCTATGGTTATTTTGGTGTGGTCTTTTCGTCTCGATTGCAGCGTAACTGCGGTCAAGTTGAGCCAAATAAATAGACGTCACTGTTGATATTTAATTGCCGCTTGCGGTTTTTATCCGGAATGATTAGCAATTTTTCTTTTGAAGTTGTTGAAGAGAAGTCATGCATCATCCCCAGTGACGAGATTCCCAAGACCAGAGTTTGCTCGTTCCATTGCTGCAAGTCGGTAATAATACTGGTCCTAGCCTTTTGAGACGACGAACGATGGTCAAATAGTCCTTCGACCAACATTCTCGTTGCCATGCTTTCGTCCTCATCCACAAGTTTTAATGGTCGACCTCTTCCTTCTTGATTCCTGAGGTTTGTATCGCTCTATTTGAACTTCTTGAAACACCTTCCAACTTGTGTTTTACTAATCGTTCCTTCTCGAAAAAGTTTGTTGAGCTCGCGAAATGATTGAACTGCATTCTAACCGTTTTCGAAGTGCTAGAGCATAATATGGCGAATATGGATATGATTTTCTATACTTCCTTTGGCTAACTGAAAAGAAAGGATTATTTTGATGAAAAATATTTAAAAATACCAATTTTTAAAGAAAAAAAAGTTATGCACGATCAATTAGAAGCTATAATTAACATGTTTGTTGATGTTTTCTTTTTGTTTTGAGATTGTAATTGATCGAATTAAGTTGGCGCCTCAATACTCTACAACTCTCATGGCAAATAGTTCATACCATGACAAATTGTACTTTAGCAAGTATGCTTTGTAAAAGCACTACGGACCGGCGACCAGATTTTTTATTTAGGACAACTAATTTAAAATGATTGTTGTAGATGAGGAAATATTGTGGGAATGACAACATATCTTTATAAAAAATGAAAGCAATTTTTCCCAAAAATGTATGATTACACAAGGAATAAGAAAAAAATGTGTTACATGTTCTGTCTCCACTATGACTCCATTTATAGCGAATACATAATCAAAGAGGTAATGATAACATGAGAGCCTTTTTATTGCTTGAGGAAATTCTATTGGGTGTAGTAGAAAATATATTCGGTTTTCATATATTAGTTTTTACACTCAATCTTATGCGTACCTTTAAACTGTAGTCACTTTATGTCACTGCTTTTCATACAATACCTCCCTTATAGTCAAAAGCCCACATTATTCGGAAAGGATAATAA
>WYDF02079902.1:0-11181 GCA_009867245.2 Adranes taylori | reverse complement strand
GTACTTCCTCGTTTGTAATGTGTTCGGTGTATGAGATTTTAAATAGTCTGCGGAGAGTCCACATCTCGAACGCTTCATTTGGTAATTTTGAGTTTTAGTTAGAACTCTTAACTTTCGGGGTCGAAAGTTCTCCGGGGAGGAAATAATGTAACGAAACACATTGTCTTGCATCTTAATTTCGATCTATTCGATTAGCTTCTAAAGATATTCAAGTATCAAGAATCTTTTCTTCCATTATCAATTGATAACTAGAAGTAAAACATTTCAAAAGGGAACCATTTTCTTATAAATTGTGTCTAATTAAAATCATTCTTGAGTCATAGTTTAAGTTTAAGTTGACGCATGCTCTATAAGTCGTCTTCTTTTGGTGCAAAGAACGGCCAAAATAATATGTGACATACTAAACCCAGAACCATGTGCATTAGTTTAGTGAGTAAGAAAGAGACAGAACAAATCCTGTACGTTTTAGAACAATTAGTCAGGGAGAGAGTTTGAAAGCGGCTATAACTAGTGGTTAGATGATTAGATTTGACTAGAATATGACTAGATTTCATGAAAATAGATTTGTGTTATATTATATATTGAGTCATCCTATGCCCATATAAATTTCTCTTGAATGTCTAAATAAATTTTAATGAATTCTGAGGCGTTTGATTTACTTAAAGATTGCACAATTAAAATTGATTAATTAAATAATAAATTTAGTTTTATTTTATATTATCTTTTTTACGTTCTATCATTGATAAATTAAATAAATGAAACAATTATATAATCATCATTTGCTAAGCGAGAAAAATCATTCTTTTGAGTATATTATCCCGGATTCTTTTATTATTGGTTGGATAGGTGATACTGTGATTCTTTCGCAGGGTAACTCTTCCAGCTAACCGTTACGTACAAAAATAAATGTAACATTTGATGGAGGCGCTGGGTAACTATTCCAGCTAACCGTTATGTACAAAAATAAATACAACTCACTACTTTAATATATCACTTTATTTGATAGTCGAGATATCAATGTGATGATTGACACTGCTTTTCTGATGCAAGTTTATTAATGTCCACTGTAAGTTCAGTAAGGCAAAGTCTCAGGCTTAATTTCAGTGAAGCACGTTCAAGGCTATTTCTAGTTTTTGATTTAATGTCTTTAAGAGCAAAAAAGCACTTTCACACACATATAAACTACCAGATAGCGATAACATTTCCAGAGAGAATTTAAGCAGTTTGGGGAAACGTTCTTTAGAAATATGTTTCCAGAAATTTTCATCATCATCACAATTTTTAGTCTGGTAGAATGAGTCTGGCTGAAGATCACAAATTTCCATTTGAAGGTCGCATGGCACCTCACTCACTTCAGTCTCCATGGGCTTGATTAACAGTGCCAGTTTTCGGTTTAGGGAGTCAAAATCTTGGAATCTGTCTTGGAACTGTTTCTTGATATAAATTATTATTCTCCCTCTTCTTTCAACTTGATGGGAAGTGTCATTTATTATTTGCCTTCAGTGAAGTTTTTTACGGAAGCCCTTAATATGTCCATAAAGTTTGGAGATATGTTGTTTTCTGCCTTGTAGTTTCCGGTTTAAAGCATTCAGATGGCATGTTTAATCAGCCAGGAAAGCAAGATTCTTTAAAAACTGGATTTCTTCCAGTTGTCTTGATACTCATGCCCAATGCTTTCATTTCTGAGAAAAGAAAGAATTTCATTCCTCAACCCAAAAAAACAGTAGCAGGCAATTTACAGCACTTGGCCAGGGCACCTCACAATACAATGAAATGACACCACACTCAGCTTCCAAATTGTCCAGGAATGCAATAAATGCTATGTGTCTCTAGGCTATCTTGCCTCCCATTATTAAATTTACAGTATTTACAACAGTTTTCATTGTCTCAGCAAGCCTTATAATTTTTCGACAGAGAGCCTCATGGTGGATAATGCAGTGGAAAAACGAACAATGTATGCCTTTTTCTTTTCACATTCATATTAACCCAGTTCTATGACCAACCATTACTTTAGCTCCATCTGCACTCCCCACAATGTCACAGCACTCCCCATAACTTCCATATTTAGAAATAACGTTGTCCAGTGCGTTGAATATGTCAATACTTTTGGTGCTGATTTCTTATGATTTAATTCCAACTGTTCTTCAAGAATTTCAAATTCTTTGTTTATTGTTCTGACAAAGATAAGGAGCTAACTGATGTAGCTATACCTGATGTCTCATCTAGAGCTAGAGAGTAGAATTCACATTTTTACAAAATTCCCTTGGGAGTCCTTGAAACTTCACTACCCATATCATTAATTCTTCTACTTACTGTTTGATGAAACAAGGACACTGTTTCAAAATTCTTAGCCATCTTTTTATCTCCAGATGAAGATACCATTTTTACAGCACTTTATTTAATGAGCTCACCATTCCTAAAAGCCTTTTTACTTTTAGCTAGATCTAAACATACCTCATAAGATGCCTTCAAACCAGCAGTGTTTGATGGTTGCTGAAATATATTCTTCTGTCTAAGTAGTTTCAGCTTCAAATCTTCAAACACAAAACTCCTGGCACTTTCCTAGTAGTGGCTGTATTTTGTTTGACGCAAGCTGGCTATTTACTCACATTATACTCCTTCGAAACACTGATTATAGGAAATGAAGATTGTAAGGTGCTGCCATCTCAGGGGTGATTTAAACTGAAAGCAGTAAGAAAGGTTTACAAATTTTTCCAAATATTGAATTATATATTTTCTCTTTAAGTTTATATTTTTTCTCTTTAAATTTATAGTTTATATTTTTTATCTAGTAAGAAGGGCAAAATGCCAAGAAAATGAAAAAAAGGGCCGCATGCGGCCCCTGTGCCGCGGGTTGGATCACACTGCTTTATACTGTTTGTTTTTATGATTGTGTATATAGAACAGTTTATTTCTTCCTTTTTAATGATATCGGTTAGGCACCATATACAAAGTATATTTTATTGTCTAATTTTGTTAACATTAAAATACATATAAATAATTATATAATATAATTTAAGTATTAGCGACGTCAGATTTCTTGCTTCATAAAAATGTTTTTCGCAAAACTATAACATCTATAACTACATTTTCTAGAAAAGTGTTCATAAAGAGCCCGAGGTATCTTCAATAAATATGATTTTATAGTGTTGTAAGATAAAATTCCATAAGCGTGTATCTTAAATATTTTAAATAATTTAACATCATTATAAAAGTTTTAGATTTTGACCCATTAAAACGAAATTTGGGAGTTTGTTTGTTGGCATCGTTTATAGTAATTTTATGACTTAAACCAAGTCTAATATGACTTTCAGTTTTTACGGTTTATAGCGAAGCAGGAGATCATGTGATTTTTAACTTTACATAATCATCTTTTATCGCTTATGTGCGTAACACCTTTTTCTTTTGCTTTGGGATATTTTTATCCACTTCGCCGTTTTTTATAACAACCTGTACTTTAATAGTTGCTGCTTGTATCGTAGAGATAAACATAGGTATATACCCTAAAAGTATTCAGAACATTTATTACCCACTATCAAATGGCCCTAGAGCCTATCAAGATCGAGCCTCCTCGACAATGCCCCCGCCACGCAGCTTGATCCATCGCCAGCAGTAACCAACCTCCAACACGCATGATTTGCAGGTCCTCCACCACGTATTTCAACCAGCGCTTTCTGGGCTTGCCCACCAATCTTCGCCCTTCCGGTTGTCCGGTTGTTGCGTGAACACTTTCCGCGCCACCCGGTCTTATGGCATTCGCTGGAGATATCCTAACCAACGAATCCGCGTTTTCTTGCACTTTAGTCACCAACCCATAGAGTTCATATATCTCGAGTTTAGATGGGACCAAATACACGTCGCAGTATTTTCCGCTCCCATATATTCAGAATCCTCTTATCGTCTGCGGTCAGTAGCCACGTTTCACTCCCATTTATTACTACAGGGCTTATGGCAGATCTGTAAATCCTCTTGTTGCTTTACCACAACAGTAAGAAAGATTTTAGAAGCTTCTGCAGACTGAAATATGCTTTGTTTCCCGTTTAGATGAGCTATTTTATTTCAAACTGCATGTTATTCATCTCATTGACAACGAAGGCAAGATTCTTAAAAGTAGGTATTCTTTCAAACTGGTGAACCACAATAATAAGTGGTTCCACTGCTTCCCGCCCTGCGCACCGTTCGGGTGCCACATGACCAAATATTTTGTTTTACTCATGTTGAATTGAAGTCCTACTTCTTTAAACTCTTCCTCCAGTTATTGAAAAGCTTCTCTAAGTTCACGGCATCGGCATAAACCAGATGTTGCACAGAGCGGTTGAAGAGAGTTCCTCCGGGGTTCACTTCAATCTTCCTTACAATACGCTTCAAAGTGCGATACCAAACTCCATTGAGACTTTGCCAGCTATCGTAACTTGACAACTTGAATTCACTAGCGTCATTCTAAGTCCAATCAACTTTTGCAGCAATTGCAGCAGAGCCAAATTGTCGTACAAATATGGTCTATCTACACTGTCATAAGCTTGCTTACGGTAGTGATAATTCATAGCATTTCCGAGGATGCGCCTGATTGACTGATTGATCAGTAGTTGTTCTGTCCCGCTTAAGGGTGCACTGGTAATCATTCAAAGCTCTTTCTGAGAAAGTTGGCGCTTGGTTAGAATTTCAGTTCGAACCTTATAGATAATGTTTAAAAGGGATATACCCCGGTAGTTAGCGCAACCCAGCTTGGAGCCCTTCTTCTGTAGGGGGTAAATGTGGGCGACATTCCACTTATTTGTCATCTACTCCTGTTCCCAGACTCTGCAGATTAGTCCGTGTAACTTCATATGCAGTTGTTCGCCACCATATTTCAAAAGTTCCGCCGAAATTAGGTCGCCACCAGGTGTCTCGTTATTCTTCATGCTCCTTATAGGTTCCTTGACCTCGCTAAGACTCGGCTCTACTACTGGTAAATCTACACCATTAACGCCCCCTGCTGCTAGTGTTCCCCTCGCGATGCAACTCTCACTGGCCTCGTTGAGCAGTTTCTCGAAGTAGTTAGCCCAAACGTCAATGACTTTACTAGGATCAATTACACGGTTTCCATTTCTGTCCCTGAAGATCGTGCTCTTTGCCTGGAAATTAGCTTTCTCCTCCTTAGTTGTTGCGTACATTTCACGCAACAACTAAGCTCTTCTTTCCATCCATTTTCTCTTCCACCATTTTCTCTTCCACCATTTCCACCATTTTCTCAATCTCCGCCACCTTATTAGCTTCCCACTACCTCTTCTTTCTTCTGCACATGTGTGCAGCAGCTGTCCTCATCCGTGAAAGCTTGATAAGTTTGCTCTTGTACTATGTTCCAGCACAATCTTTCTTAGCCCATTTCTTCGATATGGATCTATTCGGTAGTCATCATCAAACCACGCTGTTCTCCTCTCCTGTTCTTTAAATCCTACCGTGGTTCAGCGGCTACCTATATGGCATTCTTCAACGTCAACCACTCTACTTCGATATTATCTTCCTCCTCGTCTTGCCTCTTTGCAGATGCCCTTGTAGTGACTTCCAGAGTCTTCTTTAGCTATTTCATGTAATCTTACCATTTCTACTTTGAGTTTCCTGGTTCTGTGGTTAGTTTTTTAGGCTTAGGCGCAAAATTCTTTAGAGATATTTCAGTCCGACGCGGAACTGATCAGAGTTGGCATCTGTCCCCCTCTAGCTGCAAACATTCATTAATTACATCACTTCTATAACGGCCGTCGATAAGGACGTGATCAATTAGATTTTTAGTATCATCATCGGGCGAAGCCTATGATGGTTTATCTATTCTCTTGTGGGGGATGTATACACGTGCTAGACACCGTCATTAGCTTGCTTGCGACGAAGTCAATTGGGCGGGTTCCATTGTCATTGGACTGTTCATGCAGGCTATGGCTCCCAATTATCGGTCGATAAACATCTTGTCTTCCAATCTTGTCGTTTAGATCTCCCAGAACATTTATTGATAAATGTAATTATAGCCAGAATGAAATACTGGAACAAAGTCCCAGACCCAGGTCCCAGGAACAAAGTACCAGTCCCAGGACTGGAACAAAGTCCCAGTCTGCAGACAAAGACAATTCGGAGGCATGACAGTAAATGCCGCGAACATCAGGGAACAACACCCGAACGCAGTCATAAAGTTTACGGAAGAAGTGAGGCTGTTTTAAACGACAAGAAGGAGCATGCTACACAAAATCTTTTAGGCCGACGTGGTACGGGTGATGGTTCTGTCCCCTACATACTAATAATAATAAAAATAATAATTTTAGTACTTCGTGACGCTACTCATGGTTTTTAAATGACCGACAATTATTGAATCTATTTACATTATAAAGATTTTAGGATGTTCCAATTCTATCCTCCAATTTATTAGCAAAATGAACTGTAAATAAAAAGATAGAAAGTAGGTTCAAATTGTTTGATATTGATAACAATAATACTTCATGCTTGAATCTAGAGAGATTAGTTTTTGTTTCGTAAATTCGTGATTCGTCACCTATGCAATTTCTACCTGTTTTTACTTTTTTATTTTTGTTTCTTCAACTACCAAAAAGATCTAGTTAAAGATTCTTGTTTGGTCACCTACCTTTCTTAATGCGGAGTTTAATAGTATAATTTATACTTAAAGCGCTGAACTGAGTGCTAAGCTACTAATATACCTATGCGTCCACCCTTAAACAAAAATTATGAACTCGCGTAGTCGCAAATTTGATATTTCATTTACCTAATGGATGTTATTTACTTCGGTTTTGATTTATTATCCCGTTCCGTTACGGCTATGATATCTTGAATCAAATTATGGAGCTACAAATTATTGAATCAAAAAGAGGAAAACGAATAGTTTTATATCTTCGCTACAAATTTCATCAGAGAAAAATGTACCAAAATAGTGATACTTTGTGAACTTGTGCTAACAGGAAATGTAAAGGAAGTGTAACAACTAATGAAAAAATGACAACAATGTTAAGAAGAAAAGAGCATTCTGTATGTTTTCAGCGCGAAGAAAAGAGCCCGCGAAGAATGTTTCCCAGTAACGCAAATACTCCAGGATGAAGTGTGGAAACATGCGACAACCAGTGACTTTGTTACGGAAGTACAATGTTCTGTTCTGTAAAGCAGCAAACTATACACCGCAAGGCATTCGTCCCTTGATATCAAGATTTTGCCGAAACATCGTAAAGATGTTGATTCCTGAAATGTACACCGATTTTTTATTATTTGATGATAGATCTGATAGTAGAATCTTAGTATTTGCTGATGATGGAGGCTCTTTACTGAGTAAAGGAACAAACTTTTTTGGAGATGGAACTTTCAAAAGTTGTCCTATATTCGAACAGTTGTATACTATTCACATGGATATAGGGAGTAGTCATGACAGAACATCAATTGTGCCAGTTACATACGCTCTTCTACCAAACCAATAAGAAATCACCTATACCAATTTTTTTACATTTTGAAGGAAAATATAACATCATTTAAACCGCTGGAATTTCATGTTGATTTTGAGAAGGCTGTAATAAACGGCGTGCGGAATGTTTTCCCAAATGTAAATATAGACGGATGTAACTTCCACTTTAATAAATCACTTTGGCGAAAAGTGCAAGATTTAGAACTTGTCCGCGACTACAGAGACTACAGAACTACAGACTACAGAGACTACTATGGCTCTGTAGAACACCGACTACAGAGACAACGAAAGCATTCGTAAACATGTTAGAATGTGTGCTGTGTGCCTTGTGAATGTGTGTGAATGTGTGCCTTAGCACACTTTCCTTCCGAATGGACAGACGAACGGTGGCTTAAAATCATGGCTTCGTCACCAAGTAATGACAATGTGATCAAGTTCAATTATTACTTTGTAGATGAGTGGCTAATGTTTGAAAGGCAATGGATTTGCTACAATAAACGACATCGCACCATGAATGCAGTTGAAGGGTGAGACAATCGATTGAACAAAAGAATTGGAAAAAGCCATCCTAACTTCTACGAATTAATGAAAGTTCTACAGGAAGAAGCAAATTATTACAAATTATTATTCAAAACGGTGATGTAACATTGTCAACACCAAAAAGACGCAACAAGTTTTGTGATTTAGATATAAGGATAAGTAATATTGTGAGTGGATTTCTTGAGAATCGAATTGTTTAGAAAAATTGTCACATATTGTTAAGTATCATTAACATCTTACCTTTAATTAATTATTTAAGTATTTAAGCAGGCAATAATCGAAAAATGCGAATCATATATGAGAGACTACAAAGATAGAAAAAATTCCAATGGACTTTTTGGGTGGATGGCCATTTCTGCTATAAGGTATTTAAGCTTTATCAACACCCTCTTGTTACAGAACATCATTGAATTTGTATAAGTGAATATACATTAACTCCGTTCTGAACCTATCATCGGACAAATATTATTTGATTGTAATACTTGTAAAGGTTTCTGTAACAGATATTTAAAAAATTTCTTTAAGATCAATTGAGCTACTTTCTACTAGATGTCCACAGAAGACCAATGTAAATTTTTTAGGTTATTTTTTTGCTATGGATTGGATTCAGATATTAACGTTCATTCTTGTGATTAAATTTAAGATTATCTACCAAAAATTGTTCTATACGTAATCAATACTATTTGTGATATTAATACACAATGTATTTTGGTAAATAGAAGCACATACATTTAATTAGGCATATATTGTACATATATACTTAGCAAATAATTTTATATACCTAGAAAAACTTAGTACACTATCATTTTTAATGTTATTTCCAATATGAAGTTGTCTAATCAGTGACTTTTTTCACTCAATTATCTAACGTTGTCAGAAAATGACACACATAAACTTGAATGAGACTGAGAAAAGTCATTTGCTACATACTACTTTTGAAAGGTAAAATCGTTTGTATACGTGAAATTTTCGGATGAAGATATGTTATCGTTGAACAAAAGGGTAATTGAATTCTAGTCTTTTGTTGGCTCATGATTAGAACGCAATCTAATGACTATGGAGTATATTCATATCGACTTGGCTTGGAGTAAAACACACAGTTCTAATGCTAACTTGATAATCGTGTTTATTAAGGCTAATCAGTCGTTTTTATATACTATATCTAAGGTTATTACAAGACGTCATTTAGGTAAGTGAACTGATATATGATTACGGTTTTGGAGACAAAGTTTGTTTACATTAAATCAATATAATGAACTGTATTAATTGTAATATACATATTCATACATGTTTAAAACAATTGTAGTACATGACATTGAAATAAGCACGCCTTGTCTGGCATTGTTTCTTATTGTTTTTAAATAATATTTCGATTTATTCAAGAATTGTATTACTTATTAAACATGCTTAGTTAACACTATTGTTTTGTTTTTTTCTAATTTTATTTAATTAAGAATATAATATATATCTAAATGAAATTGAAGAATATTAATGAAACATTAAGAAAATAAAATATTTATATAATATTTCCATGTCGTAACCTGGACAAACTGTCACATCAGATCGCAGCGGTTGAAGTTCGAACTTCTGATCTGTAGGACGAACCTCTTGTCGCTCGATGATAGTGATGCTTGAGCGAAGTCGCTTTCTTTGCAGCGTAGTACAACCTTTCAGGATAACCATTCCTCCAACAAAAGACCTAATGAAGATCCAAACGACGGTTAACGATGACCCGTGTGTCGTAACATAATGCCAGATTAATTTTTAAAACTTTGGATTTAGTTTCGTCTCTTTGCTTCTAATGTGTATGAGATATCGCCAATGATATCAATCGTCTCTTCCTCTCTTCCTGACTGACTTCAGATTGACTGATAGTGTTGTTGCTGAGGTGGAGCTCAAAGTTATTGACTACAGGAATATTTAATTGTTGATAATGCACTATAACGCTTGGCGGTTTCCCGTCAAGCCATTGCACTACTATCGGCTTATTTAGCGAATAGGATTTATTCCTCGTCGTCTTGACCAACTATAGTAATTGTTGAAAGACCTCGCCGAGACGCGGAGACGCGGTTAAGGATTCTGCTACTTCCTATTATGATGTGGGCGCCATCCTCTATGATGATGCAAGCTACACTCTATATAGAGGAAGGATAAAATATGTGGAAAAGGAAAGATTCAAAATAAACTTAACATTAACAGTTTTACCCAATTTTATTTATCAAATCTCCTATTTCTATGTATATAACAATTACATACTACTAAGGTTTATATATCAAAATTATTATGCAAAGTTTTATGTTATTCATCAGCGAATACGGATATATTTATGACTTATTCTAAGCCAAAAAGCATGAAATATTTACAGCAATTAAGCGAATGCATTTATCCAAGTTACATGAATATGCAATAATGTGTAAGTATTAAAATGATTATGCAAAATCTTATGTTACATATCAGCGAATACGAATATGTTTATAGATTATTCAAAGCCAAAAAGTATGAAATATCTATAGCAATTAAGCGAAGGCGTTAATAACATGTATAAAAATATACAATGATGTTTAAATATCAACAGTAGTTTGAAGCAGCTTATTGAACACATTAATTTACATAGACTAGCTTAATAGCATCAAAACCTCAAAAATTGTAGTTAGATAAATTGGTTACTAATTAAACCGTTATTTTAGAATTCCAACATTTATTTATTATTATTTTTTTTCAACAAACTATATTCCGTAGGAAGAATTGGTTTGAGCAACAACCCCGAGTTAACTTACCCCTCACAACCCCATTCTTTGAATGCAAAAAACCCTAATAGCAATCTATAAATTCCGTATGATCCCCTTAAATGTCCCTTTGCTTATTTTATAAAAAAACTTTTACTTGTTAACATCAAAAGCTAACAAGTGGTGGTTGACTCGTCTGTACTCTTCTTCTTCTTAAGGTGCCTTATTCATTTACTGTATGTTGGCGATAATTCTGGCATACCCGCTTCGATCTTGTGCGGCACTGAAAAGTGTATAGGCATCGAGGTTTGTCCAGTCTCTTATATTCTTTAGCCACGAGTATTTCTTTCTCCCAATGCCTCTTTTTCCTTCGATCTTCCTCTCCATAATCAGTTTTAGAAATTGGTATTTGGAATTCCTGAATATATGACCCAGGTAGGCTGCTTTTCTTCGCTTCACTATTTGCAGCAGTTCTCTTTCTCTTCC
>WYDF02079891.1:0-11181 GCA_009867245.2 Adranes taylori | reverse complement strand
TGGCAACAAGTGGCAATTGATCGGGAAGAATGGAGAAGAAAAGGGGAGGCCTACATCCAGCAGTGGATATAAATAGGTTGTACAAGAAGAAGAAGAAGAAGAAGAAGAAGAAGAAGAAGATATAATTTGCCAAACTAATTATGCCATCTGTAGGGCGGAAGCAAAACTATGTTTATCGAAAGTGCTCAATAGTTCAGCACACAATAGTTCACCTGCAAGTGGTTGTTCAAGCATGCACATTCTTTGTTGAGTTCCATGAAAATTTAGTTTATCGTAATCTGATTGGTGTTTTTGATTCGTTGTTTTTTTGCAAAGATCAGATAAGGTGTAGATATATTTAATATAAGGTGTAGATATTGTGCGTTAATACCGGTTAAGACATTTTAAAAAATCCTAATCTCACCAGACTTAAGTGCGACTAACATGCAATAGTTATTCTATTTTAAGTGTCTTTTAAAAATTCTTCTCTTTTGTTGCAGAAGTCTTATTTGAGTACCAGGGTATCAATAACGCCTAAAACTAAGGGCACGGATACACATCGTAAACACTGGAATGAAGGCAGTGATAGCGTACAATGTCCCACGAGATACCATTTTAAGGCTTTGGAAAAAGAACATGGAGCCTGAAATTTCAAACCAAACGAAATTACAACGTAAGCTCGTCTTACATGATTTTTTAGAAATAGAAATGGTTATGCATTGTCTAGAGGTGGAAAAATTGTTCTTTGGTTTGATGCATTTGTAATGTTGCTTTTTAATTAGCAAGATGTAACAATATTCCCAATTGAATTCCAATTCATTACTCATGGCATCACCTGGCAAATATTGGTTACATAACTTTAGAATAAGGCATAAGAGCTGTTTGAAATCTCAGAAGACCTACTGGTAATTCGTACGCCCCCATCTTGAGTTTTAGTAAAGAAACATGTAAAGAAATTCATCGACTTATTAGAGATGATAATAAGGAGACATAATTATTGGGCAAACCAGGTTTACAATGTGATTTAAACTGATCTAACCATTGTTCAATCAAAATATCCAGAAGTTTTTTCAAGGGGACAAAGGCAACTTGGAGCAATAACGTCAACCGCATGTGCGTCACTTATATCCTCAGTCCTTTGCATTACCACAAGTGACAATTTTGTAACCGTCTGGCTGGATTCAGATGGACATTTTCACAGAGTGGTTCAAACAGTTCTTGAAGCATACTGGGCCCAGTGGGAAAAATCCCATTTTTTTTCTTAGATGGTCAGCATACTCGTAACATTAAAAACATATTCTATGAGGAAGTAAGACTATTTTTAAGAACAAATAATTGTCCGGTCTGTCAATTTGACTTAAGTGAACTTTTTGGTAAATCATATTTGAAAATCTAAAGGGGTAAAAGAGTCGTTTACGGATTTAGTCAAACTGAATTGTTTCCAATAAACCAAGCCGTATTTACTAAAAAAGATTTTAGTCAGGAGGCGCAAAGAAATTAGTTTCAAGCATATTCAGAAAATGATTCGTTTAGGGAGGAAACTGAACTGGAAACTGAACTTTCCGCACGATTTAATGGCCAACTTTGAAAAAGAAAGAGGACACAAAAGATCGGAAGGCAGGTCAAGCTAAAATTATTATGTCAACACACAATATAGAAGAGCTAGAAGGATCAATAGAAACAAAAGACAAAGAAAAGAAATTTGGAAACAAAATAAATGAATACGATGAACATAATGAAGCTAAACTTACAGGCGTTGCAGGACCAAGTGGCGAAACAAAAAAGAAACTTGAAGAAAATTAAAAAAGAAATTAGGGATCCAATATTCATCTGAAGCTTCCAACAGTTCTGCACCTTTTCATGATTCATCATCGAATGATCATCATCGATGAAGAATTGCCTGTTTGTGATTCCCTATCTGATGAGGCTGAGATTTTTGTCACTAAAATGTCTTTATAAGTATATATTTTTTAGTTTATGCAGTATTTCATATAACCTCATAGGAGTATTTTATATTACCCAACTATATTTTTATTATGTCAGGTTTTTTTTATTTCATTTAAAAAATAAAGAAAATGCGTAAATTTGTTGAACATTTAGACTTCTACTTGCTTGACTTTTAAAAAGAATATGTTACTTAATATAATAGAAAGCAGTATTCTATATTACACTTCGCTACTCTACTTTATTGCAGTATCTTTCTGGAACAAAACGGTTCGTCGGTTTCCAAATGTAGAACCAGAAATCCCATCACAATGAATAACTGAAAGTAATTGCGATTAATTCATTAATATGCAAATTCCAAACTATATTTCAATACTAACTTATTTTTGAAAATTATTTATATACAGTTAGATTTACTGCATCAAATACAATAAACAAATTAAATAGTATACGGCTAACGATTGACTGATAAAATATTTACAAACATTTGTAAAACAATTAAAGACCGATATAAAGAAATGTAAACATTGAAAATTATAGCTACCGTAAGCAAACACATTAAATACTTTTATATATACACATTATATTTGTAATGTGTTAGTTTTATTTTATGGCTTATGGTTTACTATAGTCATAAATCAGTTAAAATCTTTTGGTTACTTTATGTTCTACAGCCCTTCTAAAGAAATGAGCCGCTTAAAAATAAAATTTTCAAATCTTATAACCGTGAATCTTACATACTACTCGTATACGACTTTTATTAAATTTTACTTCCGTTTTCTGATAAGCGTTTTATAGGTTGAAGATGCATTTGATATTACTCGAGAATGTAAAATTCGATTTCGCTCAATTCTTTTAGCTTCTTTTATGTCGTCAATTTTTAGGATACTAATGCCAGTTTTCCTAAAAAACTTTAACTCTTCTTGAAAATTTAAATGCTATTTACATGAAATAATTTTATGTTACTGAGACTTTAAGTAAATGACTACTTTATGAAGACTACTTTATGTAGAGATTACTAATCTTTTCTAGGAATGCACAGTTACCTTATGAATAGTTTGATTACAGTATGAGGGAACAAACAAGTTACGCTAGGCGGGAACATTCGTTTTATGATTGTATAAATATTACACATATGATAAAAAGTAAATTATCTGGTAGAAAGATTAACTAGTTTTATCTACGAATACAATAAATGTATTAGACTACCACCTAGTATAGAGGAAGAAATGATTAAACTTAGACCAGCGTTTCCCAACTTTGGGGTCGTGGTGACATGAAAGCGTGGTTGCATGGTCGCGAAAGGCTACAACTTTCTACGCAATCAATAATGAAATCAGTTTATGATACAAAATTATTTATTATAAACATTTTACTTACCTTTAAAGAAAATTAATCAGATGGTTGTAATATGGTTTTCCTTTAACAGTGTCTCTATACATGGATCTAGGTTAGAAACACACAAAAGCAAGTTGTTTATTCGAACAACTTTTTATGATATCAGGTGTTGTTAAAATTTGAGGACGAATTCTCCCGGGGCGGTGGCGAGTGTAATTTGTTCACGTTCCTAGTTAGTTTGATGTTATACAAATCGAGCATACTCACAAATAATATAAATACTTCAAGATAATTAGATGCGATAAAATATGGAACGGTATAAATGAGTTAGAGTTAAATTTAAATAAGATAGTCATTAGCCAAATTTACCATAGGTCCATTTTATGATCAAAAAATATAAATTAATATTAGTTATTGGTTATCCCTTATGTTAATTAATCAACTCTTAAAGAAATGCTTTTACGTAGAGAGTTATGCACGAAACCAAGGGCACTGGCCAAGGTCACCTAATAGAGGGCAGAACACACAGGTGTTCAAAGTGAGCGTGTTAAGATACGAATTAATTATCACCGAAAATATGCATATTGGTATCTTGATAGGTCGAATTAGAGGGAAATAATAGTTATGAATTAATTCCGATTAAAATAATAATTAAATAAAAATAAAGTTAACAATTAATCAGAGTGCTGGTTTTAGTACCGGGGCAGTATTAATTTAATAGGCTTGAGACTTACAATAATTATTAGTGAGTAGTTTTGGTAATAAAATAGATAATTTTTTAAGCACGATTTTTACGAATAATGTAGACTAAATTATTTGGTAACAAGTTGGTTTATTGATCAAGGTAATCTAAAATAGATCTAAAGCGCAGGATACCATCAGGTTGAAAACATTGAGAGCAACATGGTTCCTAGAAACAATTGAATGTGCGAACCGTTTGAGCATCCCTTGCACAAAAAGGACAGTATCCCTTGAGGCACTGAACGTTGTTAGAGGCATGTTGCAATTAAATACCTGACCGTAGAGAAAACGAGGTTTTACATAGTCACCATCTTGTATGAAGTTGGTTGAATTTACGATTTACGGGCAGAATATTGGCCGATTTTTACAATATCTAGGTCTTGGCAATAGATGAAATTACAATGTAATTAATAAAGTATAAGTAAGTACCTGTTGTTAGGGCTTCATTCCTTGTGAAATTGCTTTGGTTATTGTACTTTATAGTTCACTTCCGTTTTGGTAAGCCTATGTTACTGTTTGTTAGTGCACTGTGTTCCACTCATAACTGCTGTTTGAGAACAGTTATAAAGTGGATTCAATTGTTTCAGTTGTGCTTATTGATTTCTCAGAATTGACGGTCAGAGGTGCTGGTCATATATAGAGCGGTACCTTTTATATTAATCGGTCTGTAAGTTTATCGGGTGAATTGGACGCTATAGAGGGGCAGCTTTATATGAGCCGTTCTTCACAATGGTTGTCATTTGATCAAATCAAATGCTAGCTTAATGAGCTGAAATTGAGGAAGCCGGCTGTGATTACGGCATTCTGTAGATTTGTGTCAAAAAAACGCCAATTCCTTGGCTTCTCACAAATTGCCCAAAAGTTAAATGTTTTTATGAAGGAAAAATATTAATTGCAAGAATGAAACGGAATATGCAGAATGGTTTTAAATTAGGATACTAGACAGCATTGGCCGGGGAAGCCCTGATTAGGTAAGATTATTAAATTTATTGTCAAAATGGCTTTAGAAAGAGTTTGTGGTTTTAGGCCTAATTATGATCAGCCTACCGTTGGATATTAACTTGTTTTTCTGTTGATTGAATTCACCGTGAGAACGAATTGAAGGTTTTTCTTATAGATATTTGAAGGAGCGTGTTTGCATAGTATTTGGTGTTAGCAATCATTCTGAGACGTAGTAAGTAGCACATGCATCTAAGCGTTGGATCTTAGTGGTGACAGAAATATTCTAGGAAACACATCTGTGGAGCCGTCCTCCAGCCAGCTATCTGGACCATCGTTGAAACATTATTGGAATAAGTAACTTCTTTGCATATACTTATAGTTTTGTCTCTTTAAATTGTGGCGCATCATGCATTTATTATTGTTGAAGTGTAGAATTTTACATGAAATCATAAAATCTGAAAGAGGGGGCGGCGGTGGGGGGCGGGGGGGGTCCCATTTAGTCTGCGGTTTTTTTTGGCTTGTAATGCATAAGTGTCACAACTACATTTTAACGTGATTTTTTGTAATGTTTCTGCGATATTATTACATTTAAATGATAACATTTCGTGTACGACCGCAATTGAGTGGTAGAATTTAATTTAGAGAGTAAGTACCTGATGCCATTTAATGTTATTTGGTATTCGATGCGACTGCTTATTGAGTCGTAAGGAAATTTGATTTAAATTGAGACAATGTAAATATTAAGCCGACTGACAGTTAATGCTGTAAATACCTCTTGTCAAAGAATTAGTAGTAAGCTAATTAATTAATTATTGTTTTTGTTTATTCTTCTATACAAATATCGGGTAATTTAATTAATAGTATATTAGAAACAGCTAATGTGTTAATAGCGTTTAGCCGTTTCTAATATACTATTATTGTTTTATTGTTTCAGAAATTTGAATAAGGTGGTGGTATAATTACTGTTATTTTTAGTTTTTATTTATTGAGTGCACTCCCTGCCATTTTTATTCATAATTTAAGAACAAGTCTCTGGTGTGCATTTATATACTAACCGATCCGTCATTACACATAAGAACTTGAGCCGATCGTCTAGACATCTACTGGAATCCGGACCTAATTGCGGCATACCATCTTCAGCAAGGATAACTGTCGTTCTCCAATGGGGGCTCGTTATAACATGCTTACAAAGATCAAAGGTCTTACAAGATTATAGACTCGTATTAGCAAATGCAATTTTATAGAATTTAAAACTAGTTTCTGGTTACTTGCGTTCCTAATACTTCTGACAACGTTTCTAGATGTAACTCGTACAAGATATCATTTATACGTTTCACAGCATGAAGTTTAGCAAGGTTAAACCATTACAAAAAAAATTCAAGATGGTATGTAATAATTTAAAATTATTTATGATCAGTGTAACCAAATACAACAAATATGTTTGAAAAAAATTAAGATAAGTTGCTTGTACAAAATTTATCGTGTACTGCCACTGACTGATCAAGTTAAATAACGGCCTTGATTGGATCATAAAATCTACAATGCTTTTCCAAGAAATTTCTGCTTCTTCAGCTTGATACAACGATGGGAATATATCTTACATTGGCTTCTCTCACACACACGCACTCTAACAATATATAATCATGATCGCAACTCGAGTGAGTGGAATAAAGATAGAAGATAACTTATGCCTTATATTAAATACATGCCTTTAGGAAAGTTCGTTTACGTGGACGGTATATGTACTTCAAATGAAATACTTTCGTATCATCGCCAAGGTTACCACATCCAATACAATAATTGTTGTTTAAATATTGTTTACATAACCTGACTCGTGGTAGATTATGAAATATTTAAGATAATTATGAGTCATAGTGTTTCAAATTCTATATTTAAGAAAACATATAATATTTTTATCCTCTTTAAATAATTTCTATATATTTTTTCATGTATTTTGTAATCGAACTGCATCCATAGAACATTAAAAATTACGCTTAAAAGGAAAGAAAAGAAAAATTGACTATGATGAAAAAGTACTCAAGCTTTTCAAATAACAACTGCGAGGTAGCCAGTGTGTTCCAATATTAGTAATCTTAGCATTGAAATCTAAAAGAAACAATGTGTTTTCCAAAAAAGAAATGACGGAAACTCTATTCTTCCAAAATATACAGAAGTTAGAGAAAATTTTTAAAAAGTATTTTCCGAGCCGAGGATAAAATTAATACTGATGAGAGTCTCTTACTTTATAGAGGCCGGCTCTCATGGAAACAGATTATGCCACTAAAGAGATCGAGATTTGGCATGAAACTGTACACATTTCTGAAATACTGAAACGGGCCTACGGGAAGAGTGGCATGAAAAAGCGATGTTTTGAAACAGCCACTATCATTTACGCGGTAGTTTTCGAACAAATGATGCACGAATTATCATTTTTGAATAGCAACACTGGCCAGCTGTCACCCGCAAACATTTAATAGGTCGCTGAAAATAGACGGCGCCGGTGCAACGTATTGAAGATTTCATCCTTATAAAGTAAGATGCGAAGTTCACTTGTTTTCTGACGTCTACACGTACAAAACCAACAGCAATATGATTATATTATAATTTTATAATATAATCATATTGAGGTGATAAAATTTTAGGCCTTCTGATAATATAAATATTTTGGAGGCGAAGTTTTAGTCTCGTACTAATCTCCGAGGTTATATTTCTTGGGAGAATATGTTTTGAAAGAACTGGGTTACGGTGTAATGAAAAAGCCGGCTCTTTCAAGGCCTATTTTTGATTATATCTCAAGGCCTATATTTATTAATTATATAAACAATTAAATTATTTTATTTGGAAATTTGATTAAAATAGACCGTTTTTTTTTACTTCAGAAAACAATGTCATCTAAAACAGCGAAGCCAAAGAAAAGTAGAAAACCAGCAGGAACTACAATAGAGGAAGCTTTTTGTGATGTGATCGAGAAAGGCCAGTCTATAAATAAAACTGCCCTTTCCTTTAATGTTTCAAGAGTTTACTTAGCTAAACTAGTCAAGATGGCAAAAATTTCGGCCGAATCATCCTACAAACATAATCCTTATATAGGTAATAAGCATCTTTTTACTATGTAAGAAGAGGGTTTGCTAGCAGATTATTTGAAACTACATCTAAAATGTGCTGTGGATTAGAAGACAACAAACCAAAAAAAACTGGTATTTGATTATGCAGAAGCGAATTCTGTTTGTCCAAATAGCAGACACAAAGAACGAGCAGTTTGAAAACCTGTATGTACTTTACTTTCCAGAGCAACGAATTTTATTAAAACAAACATAAGCAGGTTTTTTGAAAATTTACCGATGTTTACAGAAGATATAATTTTCCGCTGCACATGATATTTAACGCAGAAGAAACAGGCTGCAGCCCTATAACCAATCCTCTCAAAGTTATTGTTGAAAGAGGATCGAAACAAATCGAACAAGTGACATCAGGTAAGCGAGGAACTTTGGTGACAACTTTGCTTTCAGTAATGCTGGTGGTGGTTTTTTACAACCAATTTTTGTGTTCCGGCGAGTAAATTACAAAAACATAATGTTAGCTAATAGTCCACTAGGAGCTTTTGGATTGGTAAATATTTCTGGATGGATGAATGAAGAATGTTTCATTAAAGCTCTGGAACATTTTATTGTGCATGTGAAGCCTCCCAAAGAAAAGCCGACATTGATCGTAATGGACAATCATAGTTCACATGTAAACTTTAGATTGTGTTTCAATCAAAGTGGTTCAATTTGTCAGAGAAATCTCTATTGTAAAAGTCACGTTCTCACCACACTGTAGCCATAAGCTGCAGACCATTGATATCATAGTATATGGCCCCTTCAAAATGAGGTATAGAATTACTATGAATGAGTGGATGTTATCAAATTCCGGTAAAACAGTGACCATTTACCAAGTTCGACAGTTTGTGAAAGATGCATATATATATATCGGCTTTCAGTCTTCACAATATTACACAAGGTTATATCAGAACGGGTATTTATCCCTTGAATTAAAACACATTTGGAGAAGAAGAGTTTCTATCATCAGGGTTCCTTTATTTGGAGTTTGCGTTATATAAAATATTTTATACAATAACTAGCGGACCCGGCAAACGTTGTTTTGCCCCCCCCCCTCCGCTACCCACCGGCTCCCCATATTTGCCATCGGCGCGAACAGGACTGATGTCCGCACTACCGTGGCCTGTGGACGCGGCTTTGCCGCGACCAGCGAGATGACCCAATAACCGGGGTCATTTACAGTTCAAGTCCCTATACCTAATAAGAACTTGTCTCTTTCAAAACTTTCGTTTTTCTCTTTCAGTGCTTATGTGTTATGAAAGAGCCGAATCTCATTCTTTATATCAATGGTTAAAGTTTAAAATCACATTACGTACATAGAGAAATAAACAACAACCGTTTGTTTTTATTTCCGTTTGTATTGTTTGCTCTTTCTTTCAAAACTGTCTCTTTTATGTCACTCTTCTCTTACAACTTAATAGGCATATACAACAGTTTACCCATCAACAAAATCCTTAAGTACTAACAATTGAATTGTAGCAAAAGCAAAATAAAAATTACTAAATAAATCCCTTGACAATAATGTTGCTACCATTTTTTAGTAAAAGTTACTAAATGACACGAAACTACTAAGGTATTCCTAACGAGGCTGAAAAGCTGCTTATCGTCGTTGTCACCGCCGACATCCAACGCTCAGTTGCACGTTGTCCTTACTGCGCCAAAATGGCTGAAGTCCACCACAGATCACGCAAACACGTCTTTCCGAAAAACACCTACTGATTGTTCATCCTCACGCTGAAAACAACATGGGAAACGAATTAGCGTCCACCGCAAGTCCTCCTAAGCCAACGGCTATGGTTTAAGCCCTAGGGTGGTCGTCTATCAAACACAAACATGCTTGCTCTAGCGCGATTTTGACATTCAACAATTAACAATCTTACCCAAATTGGGTTGCACCACCGCGGTACCTAGCGGTTTAATTCAAAAATCTCACAAACCCAACCCATTTATGTACAAGTTATTAGTTCACAAAGACATTTCAATACTTCAAACATTTAATTAGCAGGAGCCAAGAAATTGGTCCAATTATCGGAGGAGAATAGCTACAGCCTACATCTAAAACCTTAGCAGAGCAGGATGGTTACATAACACTCGCCTATCAATTGCAACCAACAAAATAGTATTGGCCGAACGATTTCTACGTAATCATCGACCAGTCGGAAAACACGAAATTTAAACATTGGCCAATAGACAGCCCCTGCAGTACCTCGCCAACAAAAAATCAATATTGTATCAAAATACGGGTCACTAATCTCTACAAAAATACAGTCAGAACATTACATTTCCACTAAGCAAATCACCTGTCAACAGCGAGCTCTCACGGGCAGTTCGTCAACTATTTGGAATAGTTACTCCGTTTTTAGTCAGTTATGTTATTTCAACTCCAAATGCAATTATGTGCCATACTCCGCTTACTGTCAAGAGTTCTCTATATCTTAATAATATGAATGATATGCCACTCTATGTTTCATGCGACCGACTCAATGAATGTCAAAATGTTCTGTTTGCATACAGCATAACCACAATTTACGTAAACTTTTTGCCAAATTTGTCTGTGAAATAATTTAATGGTTAACTTGTCAGAATGCATAAAGGGGTCACACAACTTAAACACAGTTGATATAAATGTAGTTTCATTCACAGGTAAGCACAATCTGTTCCCAAACAATATTTAAAGTAACAAGTCTTTTTAGCTTAAAATTGACCCCAAATAGGCTGAATCTAATAGCCTACGTCCTATAATACGCCCATCACTGCAGCTCTGAATGGTACAAATGCTAAAGAAGGTAGCAAAATGTAACTGTACTTGAACAAACTAACTTTTCCGATGTAAACAATACGTCTGACAAGCATCAAACAATAATGGAACAATATACAATAATCAATACAAATTTACAGTCAAACAAACTCTAATAACAGGTAATTAATTAAACTTCATTAATTAGTTGTATTCTCTTGCGTTTTACAAGATCTAAACTCCAAAAATCGACCAATATTTTGCCCTTAAGTTTTAAATTTAACCACTATAAAAATAACAAATATATCTTCTTCTTCTTCTTCTGGTACAGCCCATTTATATCCACTGCTGGATGTAGGCCTCCCCTTTTCTTCTCCATTCTTCCCGATCAATTGCCACTTG
>WYDF02079890.1:0-24514 GCA_009867245.2 Adranes taylori | reverse complement strand
TTAAGGTTAATTTTTTTTTTATAATTTGAATGTGGGAAACGCGGGAAGGCAGAAGGTTTTTAAAAAACGGGGGAATAGGATTAATTATGAAATTTACTTAGTTTTAATTAGTTATGAAGCATATAATTATGTTTACTATTATTTGAAATATGAACTTTATGTATTAGTAAGTAATTGAAGTTGCAAGAATTTATTTTATGCCAATAAAGGTCGTTATTATTATATATATTTTCTAATAAAAGTAGACAAACTTGTATGAATACAGAACTTGATGTTGGCTTTAACGGAATTTCTCTTGAACTGCACACTTCTCACCTTCTATATCTATCAACAAACTTTGGCCAGTGACTATCAAGACTTGATAACCTTATACTATACCAGAAGGAACACTGTACTTAAACCGACGTTTATTTCCTCAGAAATATATTCTCTTTTGAATTTATTAACGTAAAAGCAACGTATATTATTATTTCGAAAAATTGCATGTTTGATGATTATGTTGTAATTTTAAGAATCAATCTGAAACTTGAGGCAGGGTGAACACGCTTTTCTGGAATAGTGGTGCAAGGTATCATAACACCCGATTATGAGTCCGGAATTCGATCATTACGATATGCCTCCTTCGTTAGTAAACTAATTCACAACATCCTTCCTATAAATTGCAATTTGTATATAAGTTTTGATATATTAAACGCTGCAAATTGATTTAATATTTGTGTAATGCATTTGATGTAAGGCATTTTATTGGTTGTGTAATGAAATTTGGATGAAAGGGCGCCTTTAAGTTGAGATGGACTATTAAAGTATTTTTATGTAAGCAATGAAGAGCAGCGGACTTTAACAATCAAAACTCGCCTCGCATATTACTTCCAATGCGTCTTTTATCTGAGAACCACCTAATATGACCAAAGTTGTCTCTACAGTGATCTTAATTGGAAGAATGACTTTAACAATCACTACACTAGATTATGGGTCCGGCATTCTATCAATACGCTACGCCTCGTGAGTAAAGTAATTCTTAAATTCCTTCCCATAAATGCAACTTGTATGTAAGTTTGCATATACTAAACGCTGTATATTGATTTAATATTTGTGTAGCGTTGATTGTTAAAGCCCACGGCTTCATTGGTTACATAAAAACACTTTAATAGTTCACAATTTAATAAACACTTTAATTTATTTAGCCCTTAATTATTGATCTCAATAATTCATATAGAAGCAATGACTTTGCACCATTAAGAAAGAATAAAAATTTAAAATGAATTAGCCAAATTTGGAAAAATAAGAAAACTAATATATTTTAATAAAATTGATATTCAGTAATTTTCCCCAGTTCATCCTAGGGCGAACAGGTGCGCTCGATTTTCAGGACCAGATTAATGATTCCAACATTATATAGATTGTGAAATTTGTGTTTTTGCAGTTGACTAAAATAGTTATATGTTCGAAATATAAACAGCTTTAAAATATTCACAAATATCGCAACAAAATGATCGAAAAGGAAGTGGTTAAACGTGTTTAGTATTAACGCAAAACAATAAAAATGAAATGGTTATCTACAATAATAACGATATATTAGCAAATTATATTTCATGGTTAAGTTTTTATGTTACAAGATATCGTAATCCAATTTTAGTAGATAAAAAGTTTCACCCTACTGAATTAACCCACCCGGCTATAAAAAAACATCGAAAAATAAGCTATTAATTTATTTCTTTTAATATAATTTAAATTCTAGATCTTAGTAAAATCGCGTCCGGATAACACATAAGAGAATGAAACTCAATATTTCTATTCAATATATTCACGACAAAATTAATTCGCATGTAATAAATTCTCACATCATATCTCAAATAAATAAAATATTAATTAGTTTAGAATAACAACTAATTTATTTGCGCTTTTAGCATTATACTATACTTTTAAATTAAAGAAAGTCTATTAAGTAAAAAAGTCAACGATAAACTGCTGTAGCGGTTAAAAAATCTGTTTTTATAATAGTCGCATAGGTAATAAAATAACAATAGTTTAAGGAGAAATAGTAGCATGTAGAAATTATAAGAACAGCTCTCGGCATGTTACTCGCTGTTGACAACCGATGAAGGGCAAGTAACGCTTATAAAGAGTTATTTTACACCACAACAGCCACTTGAATATTGATAACTTAAAAATAATCTAGAAGTGTAGCTTAGTGAACGTGATGTCTACTGCACAAATGTAAGTTTTATTATATGATTATTTATTGACTAGTTTGAAAATCTCAAACAAATATACTTATTCTGAATTTATTTTTGTCACTAATTTTTATTCTAAGGTTAAACTAATAAACTCTTAATATTTTTTGGTAATTATTTTATTTACTTGAAATTCTTTTCATGAATATATCGATGATGACCCAATCTAAATAAGAATTTGAATTTAAATCAGATTAAAATAAATAAACTAACAACTTATTTTCTCCCGATCCCTTTTGATATCTGAATGGGTTAATGCAATAAAGTGGAACTTATTTATTTAGTAAAAACTACTAAGCTATATTGTCACGTAAAAAATAAAGTGGTAATATATTATGGTTTTATTTGTTCTGGTTCACATGTTTTAATGTCGGGTTTTGGGAAAACAGAGTACGGTATAAGGCAAATACAGCTTTATGAATTTCATTGATGTAGTCTCCTGTCGTCTTGGACTTAAAAGCTCCAGACTTTGTTATTTGAGAGGCATAATAAGTGCTAGACATTCAAATTACAAACTGCAGGTTTCTCTTCAAGAAATGATTTTAAAAGGAATTATTACTGACTTAAAGAAACTGTCCAGTACAAATTGTAAACATTTAATTGCAGACTAATATAAATGCATACTGAACAAGATAAAAAAGATTATAATTTAAAGAAATTTAAGTAAGGGAAAAAAGAATGATTTGCCGCATTAAATTATGTTCCAAATCCTTTGGTGGATTTTGAGTCGACATAGACAGGAAACAGGCATGACGAAAGGAATGTAGCTTTATTTCAGAATTGGTTTTCGAACATTCTTCTACAATTAAATCTGTAATATTATGAGCTCTATGCCATTCGAGAATGCTTGAGAAAATACCAAACTCTGCTTTCCAAACAGAGACGACATTGAATATATTAAATTCTTTAAAGAAAATATTAAATTCTAAAGACATTTAAATTTATAGCCTTCGGTGAATCAACACAAACACAGTTAGGAGTAATACATGATCGACGAAATACCTAAAATTAAAAATTAATGTGTTCTAGGAATATCACCATATCATTCTGTGCTCAATTTGATTGCGCTAATTCGGACAGAGATATCAACAATTATAAAAAAAATTACAATAAGTGTCACGTAAAAAATTAAAAGCATAAAATAGTTTCAAGTTTTGAAAAAAATCTTAAATATGTTGGTCATATTAAATTTGGTATTTGTAAATAATTCATCAAGACGTATGCTTTGATCTTGAAATAATTATTTGCTGGGTCAACAAAATAATAAATTTAAAAATATAGTACTTTGTAGTGCATTTCTTGTTGAAATCTAATATTACATGTCACATTTATATAATATACACATAATATTGACCTAGTTTGACTTATAAGATTTAATTCTTTAATTATTGTTTAGATTATAATTGGCAAAATATCCCTATTTTTGTTAATTAAGTAAAGTAAATTTTATTGTAAAACATTATAATAAGTAATTTGTTATTTTGTTTATTATTTTATTCACGTGCTGCATTATAAAAATTTTCATATTCTTCTTCAGCTTAGTTTTACATATCAATTTTTCAAATTTTTATTACTAAGCGCTTTTAATAAGTTAGTTTTAGTTGATTTTCTAGTGCTGTGCATTATTGTATATGGGCAATAATCGCGGCCGAATTGTGAATATTTAATAGTTGTTAAAATTTGTTCAGGACCGGATAAATAATTCCATACTATAAAATGATTCCATTGTTAAATTTTGTTGTAAAATAGAGTTTACATTAAGTTTATACACAATTTATTACGATTGTGCACATTTATTTATTTAAAATTATTACATCTTGGGATTGAACAAATTATAAATAACAATAATCGGTGAGTGGGCTACAAAGATGTATTTTTGATTTCAACTTGTAATATTTAGTAACGTTTCACCAAAAATTATATTTTCTTCAGACTAAAAATAAAATTTAAATGGTTTTAATGATTTGAATGATAAAATTTAGTGATTTTTAAAGAAGATAATTTGTACATGTTGAAAAGACAATATGATATTTTAATTGAACTAAATTAAAACAAATTGTTTTGCCTTCGATTATAATTAAATACAGTACGAAAAATCTAAAATTTAATAAAATTGTTGATGAGTTAAAAATCCATGACATAAAAATTCACATGTCAACACGTTACTTTCATTTAAATAAAATTAAACAGTGTTTAAAAAATAATATATAGAATTACATTGAAAAATAAAATAACAAGAAAACGAAAAAATAGGTATTAGAAATACAAAATTAATAAAAATAAAATGAATTGTATAAACTTTCTTTGTAACTCGTATAGAAGATTATTATTTATCAACTTGATAGAGATAAATAATAAAGAAGGAATTGGTATTGAATTGTAAAATTGAAAATAATATGATTTATACAATGAATCAATTTGATCTAGCAATTAGTTTTTATAAGACATGTAGCTCAGAAATATAGAAAATTGTTATGTTGGTGTAAAAGAATTATATCTTAAAAGATTGTAACAAATTTTACCTAAATTGTTGTTTTCTGGTTTCTTGTTTAACGCGTTAATAATTTTATTGATGTTTCTAACAGTATTGATCTTTCTATAAGTATTATTAAAATAAATTTTATGTCCAGTTTCATGTGAATGAGCAGCACAATATAATCTTAGTTATATGTTTTACAACTTAATTGATGATTATAAATTCTAGTTTTAAGTAATTATTTTGTTTGTCTAATGATGTCTATAGTTCACTAAACCTATTATTAGAATTATTTATTAAAACATTATTAGGTATAGTGTTTTATTTAAATAAAACCTTGTTACTAAATTTTAATATACGATATATTTATTAAGCCCATAGTGCGTAATTTGTATAAAAATACTTCGTTTATGCGTATTGCTTTCTATTAGTATAAAAAAAATATACGGTCTCTCTTTGTCATTTTGGTACATTTCCCAAACAAAACATAAACACTGTTGTTGTTATTATTATTCTTCTTTTATGTGTTGACAAGCTGTGTTGCTTCTGCAATTCTTATTACGAAATAAAATATGTTTTTCTTTGTATTCAAGTAGGCGTAAAATTTTCTAAAGCCTCTTTTAAAATATAAAAAGAGTTCTAAGCTAACGCTCGCAAAGACTGTTGTTTAGTCGTGGTTTAGGATCTTCTTTGACGCAGGAATATATACTTCTTTTAATTTACATTGTAATGAAGACGATGATGCGATAAGGGGCGTTTGGCTAGACTGAAACGTCTCCGCGAATTTTTGCAATACATATATTCTTTTACAGTTATTTAATAGCTTGTTAAAATGTACTAACCTATTTTCATGCATAAGTAATATGTTATACATAGACCACCCGCAAAATCATATTGTTCTATTCCACACTAAATTTTTAATTTAGGCTGACAGTAAAATCTAGCAACTAAAACCCAGATATTTATATATAGAGCTGTAAAAATATTTTTAAGAAAGCTCACTTCTACAACATCAGACTAATGGAAAAGTTGTACTAAATTAGTTGAGACAATAGTTGAACAAAAAATATAAAATTTGTATATCAATATAGATATTCAAATTGAACAAATTATAATTTGTTCAATTTGATAAACGCAGAGAGATTTAATCTTGTCAGAATAATTATTTCTTTTCCTTGTTTTACATTATTTCCGCTAATTGTATTTTAAAACATTATAAATAGTAATGTGTTATTTTGTTTATTATGTCACACGATCCGTTGTAAATATTCTCAAATTCTTCTTCAGCTGAATTTTGCATATGAATTTTTCATATTGTTAATACTAAGCCCGCTGGAATATGTTTCAGCTGAGTTATTTGTTGTGTGCATTCGTGTATGTCTGCTAAAGTTTCTCGGCCGAAGTGTGAATATTTAATAATTGTTAAAATTTGTTAACGCTTTTGAATTTTCTTGTAAAACCTGGTTGTTAATATCAAGTTTATACACGATTTATTACGATTATGCATATTTATTTATTTAAAATGTTTATATCTTGAGACTGAACAAAAAAAAGTTTGATTTCAACTTATAACCTTTAGTAAAGTTTCGTCAACAAGGATGGCTTCTTCAAACTAAAAATAAAAATATTATGTATATAATTTTTGGATGATCTGAATGATAAATTTGGAATGATTTTTAAAGAAGATAATTTGTAAATGTTAAAAAGACAATATGATATTTTAAATAAAACTATTAATAAGAAAAATTATTTTACCTTCGATTATAGTTCATATTAATAACAAAAATACAAAATTGAATGAAAGTTTTTATGATTTAAAAATTCACATATCAACAAGTCATTTTCAAAATAAATTATACAGTGTTCCAAAACTAATTGTACAGAATTACATTAAAAACAAAATAACGTTAACTAAAAGCACAAATATTTATTAAATATACAAAATTAATGAAAACTGAACTGTATAATTTTTTTTTTGTAAATTGTCTCAATGATTAGTAGCACAATACTATTTGATACAAGATTAATGATAAAGAAAAAATTGGTATTAAATTATAAGTTTAAAAATAATATGATTTATATCAATGAATGAAGTTGATTTAGAAAGATCTTATTTGTGTAAAAGAATTATGTCTTAAATAATTGTAACAATTTTTACCTAAATTTTTGTTTTGTGGTTTTTTGTTTAAAGTGTTACTAGTTTTATTGATGTGTATTGTTTCTAAAAATATATGCTTTATAAAACTATTTCTTTAACTAATATAGTAGTATTATTAAAAGCAAATTTGTGTCCAGTTTCAACTGAATGAGCAGCTTAACTTGTTTTTCATTATTATCTTGATTACATGTTTTACAACATAATTGATGATTATAAATTCTACTATTAAGTAATTGTTTATCTTTGAAAGAAATATTTGAACGATTATTTCAGCTTGGATTATAGTTAAATATAATAAGAAAACTCCAAAATTGAATAATACTTTTCCTGATTTAAAAATTCGCATATCAACAAAAAGATATTCCATAAAAAGGTATGTGGTATAGAATTACATTTACAAACAAAACAATGCAAATAACAACAACAAATGATTAACATCGACATAAAATTAAAATGAGTTGTATAATATTGCTTTGTAAAAGGTGTAAATGATCAGGAAAACATTACTATTTGCCTACTTGATAGATGATCAGTAATAAAGAATGAATTGCTATTTATTTCTGTGATTAAAAATTATATGATTAATATTAATGAATCAATTTGATTTTGAACAGAATTTTTTTTTAAATAATAAAGCAAGTGTTGTAATTTGTTTTTATAAGTTTGTGTAAAAGGTTGTAATAAATTTTAAGTAATTTTCGTTTTCTGATTTTTTGTTTCAAGTGTTAACAGTTTTACTGATATATTGTTTCTAAATATAAACGTTTTTTCAATTATTAAATAATTTCAGTTTGTAATATAGTAGTATAATTAAAATCAAATTTATGTGCAGTTTCATGTGAATCAGCAGCTAAACTTGTCTTTTAATTTTTCATAATTATCTTGACTGTACGTTCTGCAACTTGATTGATGATTACAAATGCTAGTTTTAAGAAATTGTTTTGTTAGTCTAATACAGGATGTTTAATATATTTGCTACGACATTTTAGCGTACGACATATTATTAAAACCATATTGAGTAATTTGTATAAAAACACTTCGGTTATGCAAATTGTTTGCTATTATTATACGGTTTCTCTTTGTCATTTTGACACATTTCCTAAACAAAACAAACACTGTTGTTGTTATTATTATTCTTTTTTTTTTACATGTTGACAAGCTGTGTTACTTTCGTAACTCTTTTTATGAAATAAAATATATATTTCTTTGTATCCAAGGCGGCGTAATACGTTCCGAAGCCTCTTTGAATATATAGTGTTAAAAAAGAAGTGTTTTAAGCTAACACTCGCAAAGAGTGTTGTTTAGGCAAAGAGATCGTGGTTTAGGATTTTCTTTGACACACGAATATATACTTGTTTTAATTTACATTGTAATGAAGAGCATGATATAATGAGGGGCCTTTGTTTAGACTGCAACATCTGTGTAGACTTTTGGAATACATATATCCTTTTACAGTTTTTTAATAGCTTGTGAAAATGTACTAACCTATTTTCATGCTTAAATAATATGTTATATATATAGACGGCGCGTAAAATCGTATTGTTTCATTCCACCACACATAATGTTTCACGCAACTTTTAAAAATATGCTTACTTTTTTTTTTTTTTTTTTTTGAATATCGTTGTATTGGCCCCGTAATATCTAATGTATAAAATATGATTTTTATTATTTTATATTTTCAGAAACGAACTTAAAAGTTAATTAATGGAGAGCTGAAAACTACTAGCTTGAAAATTAATTAATTAATTTATTACTGAACGAATAGTTGACGCTATTAAAAGATGGATTTCTGGTATTACACTTCCAAGGTATTACACTTACGAAGAAGACATTCCATTTGTTTAAACAATATAAATCAGGTGATATAAGAATAAATTGACAAGTTAATATTGTGCATTTACACAATATTAACTACACTCTTAAAAATCGAAGGTTCTCTTTGCCAACAGAAATTAATCATGAAAGGTAAAACTCTTTAGTTTTCATTACATCAAATACAAGAATTGAAATACTTTGATTAAATCTAATAAAAAAATTAAATAAAAGTTGAAATTGTTGCAATATGAACCTTTTAACAATAACCTATAACAGCACCTAATAAAACCGTTAAATTATTTTTCTTGGTTGGTAACAAGGTTTTTGATTAGTGTTGTAACAAACCGGAAGAAATACTTTCATTACAACACTAAAACCGTTAAATATTATGTGATTTGACTATTACGTTCTATTTTGTTCTATAAATTATATTTGTCTTAATACTTCTTTTTTAACGCAATTTTATCGGAAACGGAAACGCAGAAAATACACCCAAACATTAATAATGCAAATCCAAGTAAAACAATGTCAAATCTTATATACGGTTTTAATTTTATGAGAATAATTTCGGACTCATATTTTCTTTCTCCTGCAATATGTTTATGATATGGATATATCACAGGTGCAAAAAAGCCATTGAGAAAAACGAACTAGACAGGAAATTTTGCCTTAGGCAATGTGTTTCATTGTACAAAAAAGAGAGAACGAGTTGAAACTACTAACTGTTCGTTGGAACGCAACGCAAAAAGAATGGATGAAATGAACTTAGTCTGACGAAACTTTTACTTCTTACTACGTTTGAAAGACAAGAGATACGGAAGAAAGAAGGAAAATAAAACTGCAACCATAGGATCGTTTTAAAACTACGTTATAAGAAGTTTTACTAAAGACGTAAAAGTATTAGATAAAACGAAAAATTTGTTGATTAGTGGATTAGATAGTTTTAGTGTTTGACATGATTTATTTATGAAATAAATATGTTACTTTATTTGTGTTTCTTATGGTATTTTCGCAACTAAATGTGTATATACGAGGGATGTTCTCTTTCCGCTGAGCTTATCCCTTAGGCGGTGATATTTTTGTAACAAATTTTGTTTGACATTTCAATCTAATTCTTTACAAGTGACAGTTGTCAAATATACGTGATTGTTTGTAAGTTACATAAGTTTAAAGTAATCCTTTCGCCAACAAGTAATGGTAATGAACAAGGAGCATTATCAGGCTGTGCTTTTTACAATTTCAAGCGTTGCTTAAACCATAAAGAATATTTTCAGGAGATTAATCGAGTGCTTGGTGATAAGTCGTGTTCCTTCGCTACCGCAAAGCGATAGTACAATGAATTTCAACTGGGTCGACTTTCCTTAAATGACAGTTTTAGAGCTCCTAAGCCAAAAACGGCAGTTATAGAAATAAATATTGATCTTATTCGGAACATGCTTAAAGAGGATCGGCATATTACTGAGAGAAACATTCAAGCAACTTTAATGATTGATCTGAAATCAATTAACACTATTTTACACAAATATTTGAAAGTCCGTAAGCTTTGTTCTCGATAGATTCCGCACAACTTGACTTCAGCTCAAAAAGAGGACCGTGTGAGATGGTGCTGAACTACACAACATCGCTTTGACCGTGGGTCGTCTAATTTGGTGTACAACAGCATCATAGGTGATGAAACATGGGTATACTGCTAAGATCCAAAAAAAAAAAGCAACAATCGTCAGTATGGGTCTTTGAAAATGAGTCGGCTCCAACAAAAGTAGTTCGTGAAAAAAGCCGAAACAAAAAGATGGTCGCCACTTTTCTTGGAATTACTGGGCATGTTTCCAGTGTAGCACTGGAGGATAGACGTACTGTTAATTCAGAATGATACACTACAGTTTGTTTGCCTCAGATTCTACAAAAGGTTCGCGGAAAACGTCCAAGAGGAAGGATTATCTTGCATCATGATAATGCTAGGGCTCACACTGCTGCTCGAAAAAATGAGTATTTGAATGCCCAAAACATAGGAATAATGGGTCATTCGCCGTATAGTCCAGACTTGGCACCTGATGATTTCCTCTTATTTCTGCGGGTAAAAGATAAATTACCGGGTTTACGTTTTACATCGCCTGAAGAAGTAGTTGATGCCTTTATAAATGAAATAAAGCAACTGAGCCACGAAGATTGGAAAAAATGATTTCAGGAATGGTTTTCACGGATGCAAAAATGCATTAACATTGGAGGAGAATACTTTGAAAAATTATAAATATTTTTTTTTAAATAAACTGTGTTTAACTTTACTAGGCTCAGCGGAAAAAGGACAGCGTCTCGTATATGTTGTTTTCCAAAGGTGAAGTATCAACAAATATTAGTAAGCTAAAAATTGAAACACATGTCTAAAAATTTGCTCTATTTGTATTTTAATCTTTGTGAATTAAATACAATGAAAAAATTATAAGTTTTGGACCCTTGTTGTTTTTATTTATTTATTTATTTTTTTGAGTAAAGAATGATTCTATTTTCTAACAGCAAGTATCCGGTTTAAAACAGAATTAATAAATACGAATAGGAAAAGACTATTTATTCAGGTATAACAGTTATTTATTGAAGTATAAGAGTTATACAGTTACTGATACGGCACCATGAAGATTCGATATCTGTTTCGAAGATGTGGTAATTTCGGTTGATTTGTTGCTTAATCCATGATGTTATTCAAGAATGTGATTTTTGAAAATATTGGATATATATATATATATATATATATATATATATATATACACTTATATGTTTATCTAGAAGCTTTTAAATATTAGACTGAATTATAATAGGTCTATTGTCACACATCTTATTTCTTCCCTGCTATTTGTAAATCGGAATAACAAGAGAGTTTGGTAGCAGGAAAGTAGATTACCCACATATAAGGTTTTTTGAAATAAAATTCGAATAGATTTACACAAATTTCAGGAATAAAGGTGGGATATAGTCAGGACTACTCAGATTTATAAATACATCCTCGCATGTTACCTCAAAATGCCATACATGATGGATATTAGATATGACTCAGGTCATACCACTTGGGTGAGCTCTTATATTCACTAAGAAAATTATCTTGGAAGATGCTTACAATATCAGAAATTCTTCAATTTGTTTCCTTCTTCAATTTGGAATTAATCATATTGTTAAGAATAGCATTGGATTCATTCTCCTTTGATCTAACATATTTACAGAAATACTTGAGATCTTTCAAAAATTATTTTCAACATACGTAATAGAATTTTCAAAACATTTATTAATCTCGATAAATGTTTAACCACCTGCCTTAGGTACGAAAACTGCTCATAGTCTTCAGTAATATTACTAAGTTTACATTTTTTATGTTCCAACTTTTTATTATAGATGATGCTTATTAAATTATTTGAAAACCAATTCGGAAAATTAAAATCCTTGGCACGCTTAATAGGCACAAAAGCACCAGTTGTTATAAAATATGTAACGCGTATGATATAAAATGTTATAAAAACATTCTAACCACTATGAATATCCATGTTCTTTCAAACGAATGTTTTCCCAGGAATTAAGTTATTTCAATATTTGAAGTATTTCTAAAACTAATGCTATGCTCGCCAATGGTTTAGTTTTGTTAGAAAATGTTAGTGGAGGATGATGACAATCAACGTTAACTAAATCGTGTTACTGCAGATTACAGAATATCAAATCCAAAACTGCATCATCACTGATTAAAACTCAGATCATCAAAATTGTCGCTAATTTTTCCTGGAGTTTCTCCGCCAGTATCTGTGGGATGAAAGCTTATCATCTATCCAATCCAATCCATGATCGGGAAATTATAGTCGCCCACCAGTAAAATTCCGTCATCCGGATTTCAGTGAGTAATATTCCTCACTCCCGCTAAGTGATTCTTGTATCTTTGTTCTCTGTGCAATCTGAATTAAAGTGGATGGATATTCCTTTTTTTACAACAACAAATGCACTTGCACCTTGCTCACCTAAGTCAATTAAACCAGTAACAAGTTACACTCAAAGAATACTTTATTCGAACCTTCTACATTTCCATTTGCCATATATACATTCTCTTCTTTCAGTCAATAGTTAAATTCCCTCCACATTCACAATTTTGTCCTTATAGTTCCTTGTTCTATACGCTGCTTCCAACCCTTTATTCATACCACCTTCCGTTTGTACCCCCACATTCCAAATCCCATTAATAATACGAATTCACTCTCCATCCTCCATCTCTCAAAACACTCGTTCTTTCCGTCCATTATAGACATATATTGTAACGAATATCCATCTATACTCTGGCGGTCTAATTTATTTCCATTATTCTTCTTCCACCTATGTCTCCACCAGACCCAGTATGTTGAATCCTCTCAAACATTGTACAAATTCTTTACCTAAAAGTTTTAATTTAAATTTTCCACATTCCGATACATATACATGTACCTCTTATTGTCCTACTGACATTATGAGATAATCACTCTTCAATTAATCCCTTCTTGCTGCACACAATTTCGCTTCCCATTGTCCTTTTTTTCCATCCTTCGGCCTTGTAACCACAATCCTCTTTTCCACCTCCTACACTCTTTTCTGTCTTCTCCACTTGAGAACTTGTTCTTTTCTCCACACTTCCTCTTGTACATTCTATGAACCTTCCTATATTAACCTCATGAAACGCCTATCGGCATTCTTTGTATCTTCCGAATTTCTTTCCTTTACATCATCAACTCTGCCTGTTTGTATTCCCACAATCCCTCAGTATCTTCATTCTTCTTTCTAACCGCCAACTTGCTCTTCCAATTCCAGATCCATTGTATTCTTGACTCATCGCAATCCCACTTTATATTTAAGAGAATAAATTTTTTTGCCAATCATTATTCTATAATTATACATTAAAAAAATAGGCCACAGATTCGTCCGATCCATTTAAGTACTTTTAATTTTAGTCCAAGCGTGTAAGGCTGGTGTTCACCTCGTTGGCACCAAGCAATCCGGCAGTATTCTTCCAGCATTCTTCTAAGCTGACGGTGTTGTTCTACCCTTCCCCCACGGTTATCCCCATTCGTACAGCATGCTTTTTTTAGATATAACCATTTTGAAATGTATTCCCTTATTTTACTTATTATTAAAATATATTACATTTGGAAATAAAATCATTGAGGGATTTTCAAAAAGATTAATTTAAAATATTTTCTTTTACCTCAACGAAACATGAAAAATTTAAAAACTTAAAGATAATTGATTAATTATTTTTTAAATTTCTAAAAACCGTTTACACATTAGCCTCAGTTTTACTAAAATAACAAGTCTACCAAGTTTGACTGAAATAGGTTCAATGATTTCATAGACAAAGGATTTCAAAAAAACAAACGTCAATTAGCATCTAAGTTTTAAATAATTTCTTTAATGCTCCTAACAATATTGAGATTGATTGAGATAATCTCTAATAATATTGAGATAATCTCAATATTGTTTCAATTGTTTCTTAGAATTATTATACGTTCGTGTTAATTTGAATAAATTATTAAACGTTTTGTTGTTAAAATAATTAAATGAATACGGAATCTACTTTCTATAACTAAATGTTTATAAATACTTAGATTTCATTCTTTCTATGTTGACTACCATTTCTATGAAAGACAGATACATACATGCTTATTTTTTAATTTTATATATTTTTTTATATTAAATCTCATTGAAGAAATAAGTTTTCCATATTTTTAGCACAATTGGATAACTATTAATCTATTTTAAAATATATAACAATTCAATCATATTTATCTTTAAAATTAATTTTATTAAACACAATTTGGCAACCTGTTTTATACTATTTTCCTGTCTTATACTAAAATAATTATTTTAGTATAAGACAGAAATTATAATGCATAATTATAATTATGCAAGTACTTTATATAAATATACGAGGAAGATTCAAGTATACTACACAACAACACCAAGCAACACTGTTGATTTGCCGTTGATTTTATTGAGCAATTTTATTGGATATTGGTTTTGAAGTAAAGTGATGATTATTAAAATGAATATTTATTGAATTGAAATACCATGTTTATATAGATTTTTCATAATTTACTTCACGCTTTTATTTACTTGCCTAAAAGATTTAATCTACTGGAGGATGACCATAGTAATTTATCGAAAATTGTCAGAAAAAGTTGGAAATATTTATTTGTCAAATGTAAATAAAGTAGATTGATAGCTTAGGCGTATGTGAGAGATAAATATCTAAAGGAAAACGTTTCAAAGTGAACTATTCAAGCACGATCAACTACTAAAATAATTTGGAGACATTTGTCAGTCAAAAGCGGTTAAGAGGTTTGAAGTAACTTAGAAGCCGGAACAGCCGAAGAGGATTTGATCTTTCTACCATCTTTATTCTCTATTAAAGATACTCCTTTGCAGTTCGGGTTAGATCACTAGTAAGTAGCCAAATTTAACCGTGATATTATTAAGCAGTCAGTGGTCCAACACTTACGATTATATCAATGCACTTGCCTATGAGTATTTTGTACATCTATAAACGTTAAATAACAAAAATCTTCTTTAGGGCAAACATACTTGAAGTATAACCCTGACTAAACCATAAAATAACTACTTCAATGTATAAAAATCTGATTCCAAAGAATAAAATAAAAACCAAATTGAAACTTTATACGTTAGAAAGTAATTGAAAAGAACTTTAATTATACAAGTTCAGACTTTTCTATTGCAATAATAAAACTTCTTAAGTTGATTCGTGAAACCTCTGAACATTATTATGTCGTTCTCATTTTAGACTTATTAAAGAAGATATGATGCTGAAAGTTTATGAAATTTTATTGAAATACTTTATTACGTTTCCAATGAGAGAATAATGTCAACTTGTTCAAGCTTTTGTAACTTATAAGAAAATATTTTACGGAAAAATATAATAAGTACATACTTTTACAGTGTGAATTTTAAGTTTAAATTTATTTTTTAATATCTGCTGTTTCGTAGTTAAACCACCACTCGGACATTATTTAATAGAGTAAATTTTGAAATTAATATTTCTTATTACATTAGTCTCGATAAATGTTTACCCCACCCTGGACTCAAACCTGGACCTCTGGATTGCCGGTCGATCGCTCTTCCAATTGCGCTAGCGGGCTCTTAATCGAAGACACAAATTATTTTTAATATTTATTCATTTTCCGTATCTATTAAAGTAGGCAACTTATATATCAAGATTTGTTTTGGTTACGATTTCGAGTCCCGGGCGGGCTAAACATTTTTTCGAGACACAAGTAATAAGAAATATTAATTTCATAATTTACTTTAACCACGAAACATCAAATATTCAATTAAACATGCGACCGCCAGCAAAGCGGAAAGGAAATTAATAAAAACATCCAAGAGGCTCCATCTACCAGATGACGAATAAATCGATCAACGGTAGCAAACAGGTGGCCAAAACAAATCCTGATATATATGTTGCCTATCTTAATAGATACGGAAAGAAATACATATTAAAAATTATTTGTATCTTCGAATAAGTGCCCGTTAGCTCAATTGGAAGAGCAATCGAGAGGTCCAGATTCGAGATATTTTTTTTGATAAAGTTAAAGTAATGAAGATGGAACAAAAATTACAAAGCAAATTATGGAAGTAATGCATCTTTCAATCGTACTTGTAAATCATGCTAATCGTATCTAAAATAATCGTATACAGGGCGTTGGAAATATGTACATTCATTGTGAATATAGCCTTTCTCAACATAATTATCAGTCCATAAATTATATCAGACATTGTGCGTTAAAATGATTATACAAATCTTAGAACACTGTTTCGAAAGTTATCGAGACCAAAAGAAGTTAATTTTGATGCCTTGAATCTTTATTCTGAGAAATGGTTTTTTAAACAAACTATGTTTTTGTTATATATCATTGTGTCTTCTTTAACCCTTTTAGTGGCAAAAGAGTGGGGATGTTTAAATTGTTCCTAACTAGTTTAAGCAAATAACTAAACTTCTAGGCAACACATTGTCATACATTTTTGACAAGAAATATTTACGTCATAAGAAATATGGGGTGGGAAATATATACTCCAGTGAATCTTTTGTTATATATTTATTCAATATTTTTACGAAACAAAACAAAAATCGGTTTTAAGTGGTCTCAAAATTGTAATTTCCATTAAAACAACCTGACTAAACATACAATCTGAACTGCAATAGATACAACCTACATATACGGTCTGCGTAATGTAGGTTGTTATAGAATTTAACATACATTCTAATATAAGGCCTGTAACATATATATTTATAATATTGAGGCCTGCCATTCCAAAAAGTTGTAAGTGCCACAGTGGCCTTTTAGAGCTTTATTGAATGGTTAGATTGTATGTGCCATGTTTTATGGTTTCCACTAAGATTGCCCATTAGCATGGTACCGATCACGTGTAAATTCACTCATAAAACTCAAAATGTTGAAAATAGCGTGGTACTTGCAAATAATATTGTAGTTTCTGCCGCGTCAGTCGCGGTGGAATGATAGAAGGCAGTGGCAAAGAAAAGGGCTAGAACGCTCTCAAAGTGGGTGAAAACCGTAAAAAAGTGTTGGAGACATTGTAGCCATGGACAGCTTTCAGCATCTTGACGATCAGTGCCTACAAAAACTCCACCATCAGAGGTTTGAACGCAAGTTAACGTCTGTTGTTAAAACGTCTGTCATGTTCATCCTGTAACAGGTAACCTTAAGAGGTAACCGAAGAATTTTATTTGAAAACTTTTATGAACTGTCGGACTGCGAAAAACAGCAGAATGACCTTCAGCGATTCATACAGCCTCAACGGAATACTTGGTTCTTCAGAAGTTACAGTTCGTTTAAAGATTCTCTGTAACACATATGCTATTACATCGCGACGTGTTCAGCTGTTAGAAGAAAAATGTTTGACATGAAAAATGGATGAGAGTGAAAAAAGAGATGGTATATATGAATGGTATATATGAAAAAAATAAATGAATGGCCTAATAAGATTATGGAGCACATTTCGTTGTTGCCATCTGAAACAGGCCATTATAATATAAAGAAAAGAGAATCACGTTGCCTATCCCCTGACCAGAATGCTTCAAAAATATACCAAGCATTTCTAGAACAATACTGCCAAAACTATGCTAAGCGTTCCGTTTCTAAGCAGTGGTATAATCAAATCCTCCTGACTAATTTCAGTCTGAGATTCTGGTAACCTCGAGAAGACACATGCCCTACTTGTGATAAAATGAATATGCAGATTAAAGTATCTCAGTTTGCTGAACAGCAAGAGGCAAAAGTACAGCTGGAACTTCATCACAGATGGTCAGAAGTAGCAGTGAAAGCTACGCAAAAGGACTTTCGGAACGCAATCTTGTGCCTATGCAGCTGTAGAAGTATATATCACAGCTTACCCACTTAGAAATGTGTTATACCAAACAGCTGGCATGTTGCAATTTAGGAATACATGATTCTGAAATGGACAAAGGAATTATGTGTTTTTGGACAGAAATCATGGGAGGTCATGGTTCAACAGAAGTGGCCCACTGGGGCAACAAGAGGAAACTGATTGTATGGTCGGACAACTGCGGTGCAAAAATATAAAACCCAGATAGTGTTAGCAATGTACCTCATCTTTCTGGGCAAAGTAATATTTGCGGAAATTGAACACAAATTTCCTGTAAAGGGACATACATTCCTGGCTTGTGACAGAGATTCTGGTTTAGTGGAGAAACGGAAGCAGCGATCTAAGGCAGTAGTGTCCATGGATTTAGTGCGAATCATGGCAACAGTAAAATGCACCAATCCTTTTCTGATGATGGTGATGGAGGGTATTCATGATCGGCGAATGATAGCGCACTATAACCTCAATATCACGAAGTTAAAAATCTCAGTAGCTACTCAATTAAGATTAAGCAGAGATGATTTTGGAAAAGTGGAATTGTGCACTTCTAACAATCAAGTACTTAGGTCAACATTTATAAATCTGGAAAGTACCTTGCTGATTTTGCCACAATGGATGTGGAGAAACGTCCTACAAGAAACGGATTGCCACCAGATAAAATTCCGTATATTAGGGCATTGTTGCCCTATCTTGATGGAGTAGTCAGGGAGTACTTTTCACAGCTGTGTAATGATACTAGTTAACTATACGATTATAAGTTTCACATAAATAAATCAGATAAATTCACTTAACTATTTTGTTGATTAGCAGTATCTATAACTAAAAGAAAAATGCAAGTCAAGTGACATTTCATATACAATGTTTTGGCTGACACAACGAGCATGCACTAATAGCGTTTTGACAACCTTGCTTACTACATGTATTTTTTTGCCAAAAGTTATATAACCCATGTTTTCTTTGAGTTGTTTCTCAAACCAGAAAGTATAAAGTGGTATTATAACAAAAGGCAGGTCTATAGTTTTAATTGTCATCAATATAATATGTTTTTCCATCGTACTGAAAAATTAATAAAACGAACACTTCTTATGATTTGGAAAGGCAGGCCTTAAGTACTAATTCAAAAGTTTTATTTATAAGCAGTTTTCGGGTCTACTAGAAACGCAAACTTGTTATCTAGGTTTCCTTCAAATGTGCCTCGTTCTTGGTGCCAAATTTTCTAGGAATTATGGGCGTTCCTTGATGCGACGAATATTGCCCTGCAATAATGATTTTAATATTTCCTAACTGCAGGAACAGAATAAATAGGTGTTAAATCCGGTAATAAATAGTTAGACATTACAGCAGTTTTTAATATCCTTATATGTCACAAGGAAATTAGTGATTTCCTAGTTTTTTTCTGCAATTTGGACAAAACTTATTCCCAGCAAACTTCATGAAAAATTGATCTAAATAATACTTCATAAAAATAAAGGACAAAAATAAATTATTTATAAGGAGACATGTCATATATGTACTAAACATAACTTTATTAATCTTGTTCTATCGAAATTCTACTCGTATTATCGGTTGCAATAAGCACTCTGTTTGCGAATGTTTCCATGCATGTAGTAACATCAAAACAACAACAAGAACTCTTTTGTAGTATAAACCCCCAATGGGATTGCAGGACTTCAAATATGATTCTGCCGCAGCAAACCTGATTTGCATTAACGGTATGGTATGTCAATGCTTTATTACGTTCGATACGTTATGAATACAAATTGTTCTCTGAGTTATTAGAATATCGGCGCCATATGCGGCTACACATTAATATTTTATTACCCTAATAAATTTTTGATTTATTTTTATTAATTTCGAATTTATAAACGCTATAGTTGAGATACTTTTATTTCTAACATTTGTAATTAAATCTTACGAATAATGCACTTTATTGAAATAGAATTAACGACAACAGCAATATACGAGGGCTGTTCACTTTCCGCCGAACCTAGTAAAGTAAAATAGAGTTTATTTGCAAAAAACATTTATTTATAATTTTTCAAAATATTCTCCTCCACAGTCAATGCATTTTTGCATCTGCGAAAACCATTCTTGAAAACATTTTTTCCAGTCTTCGGACCACAGTTTGTTTATTTCATTTATAAAGACATCAACCGTTTCTTCGGGCGATGTAAAACGTACACCCCGTAATTTATTTTTCTCAGCGGAAATAAGAAATCATCAGGTGTTAGGTCTGGACTGTACGGCGAATGGTCCATTATTTCCATGTTTTGGGCATTCAAATACTCGTTTGTTCGAGCAGCAGTGTGAGTCCGAGCATTATCATGATGTAAGATAATCCTTCCTCTTCGACGTTTTTCGCGAACCTTTGTAGAACATGAGGCAAACAAACTGTAATGTACCATTCTGAATTAACAGTACGTCTATCCTCCAGTGTTACACTGAAAACATGCCCAGTAATTCCAAAACACGTGGCGACCATCTTTTTGTTCCGGCTTTTTTCACGAACAACTTTTATTGGAACCGACTGATTCTCAAAGACCCAAGCTGACGATTGTTCCTTTTTTTTCGGGATCTTAGCAGTATACCCATATTTCATCACCTGTGATGATGTTGTACACCAAATTAGACGATCCACGGTCAAAGTGATCTAGTGTAGATCGGCACCACCTCACACGGTACTCTTTTTGAGCTGAAGTCAAGTTGTGGGGAATCCACCGAGAACAAAGCTTACGGACTTTCAAATGTTTGTGTAAAATAGTGTTAATTACTTTCACACCAATCTTCAAAGTAGCTTCAATGTTTCTGACAGTAATATGCCGGTCCTCTTTAAGCATGTTCCGAATAAGATCAATATTTTTTTCTGTAACTGCCGTTTTTGGCTTAGGAGCTCGAAAACTGTCATTTAAAGAAAGTCAACCGAGTTGAAATTCATTGTACAATTGCTTTACGGTAACGATGGAACAGGACTTATCACCAAGCACTCTATTGATCTCCTTAAAACATTCTTTACGGTTTAAGCCACACTTGAAATTGTAAAAATCACATCCCGATAATGCTCTTTGTTCATTTCCATTACTTATTGGCGAAAGGATTACTTTAAACTTATGTCGTCACAATCACGTATATTTGACAACTGACACTTGTAAAGAACTAGATTGAAATGTCAAACAAAATTTGTTACAAAAATATCATCGCCTACTAGATAGGTTTAGCGGAAAGAGAACAACCCTCGTATAATGATAGTCAATTGTTTAATACTCAAAATTAAATAATTTAAACAACAAACTCAATTAGTTATAACAAAATTTAAAAACTATTTAGCAGATAAAAATGTCTAGAAAGCAGAGTTGGCCGTGTAATTTAAGGGATCAAACCTAATGAATTCAAACGTAATCTTATGGAAAATCTATTATCTTCTTTGAAATATCTTTCAGTTTGTAATGGCTTTAACTTTGCATTTTGTTGTCTCTTGAAATCTTACGTTTCAACAGCATTAAAATAATAAATAATTTATAATTTCAATTTCATTCTAATTAATGTTTATAATATAGTTAAACACCAATAAGTTTAGTTTTGATCAACAAAGCGTGGTTTCTAAAGCTCTTTACTAACATCCTTATTGAAGATGAAGAAACAAGCTCTATTGGCGAATTACAAAAAAAAAAAACATTAATACATCAATACTTAAAATTTTAATTCAAAACCTCCAAATCATACTTCTCCGCTCCCACACACATTCCCCAGTTTTATATTTTTTCTTTTAGCTTTATCTCTCATTCTTCTCCCTCACATTCCTTTGCCCACTGATCCCACCATTCTTTGGTACCACTTATCCTACACAGTCTATCTGTCTCCTTTATCAGAAATATATCACCCCTTTACCACTTCTGGACCTCATTAACAACCATTTTAAGTGCATCTTAATTAGTTTGGAATTAGAGTATAGAAATAGATTAAGTTTCGACGGGCAAAGGAAGATTGTGGCGGACAAAATTAAAGCGATGACGTGAATATAGTAAAATCATACAACGGTGTAGAGCAGTGTGGAAGAGCGCCAATTGGTTGTTAGTAATCGATAACACAAGCCCGCTACTTCAATGCATGTGTGACCAGATTAATCTAATTGGTAGTCAATCTACAATAGTTGAACGAATAAAGTAGAGTTATGACTAAATAAAGTGTGGATAATAGTAGGATAAAGTTACTTACAATAAATTAGAACGGAGTTATTTAAGATAACTGTGCAACGTATAACAGAAGTTTGTGAGAAACCACAACAGACATGTAAGTAAGTTTATATTATTATTCAAGGAACCGAACTGATAATTTATAAATTGTTTTTTTAATGAACCATTGTTGTACAATATTGGAATAAGAGTAATATTCTATTTTATTATTTGACACGACTTATTTACTATTTTATTTACTAATATTTTATGTAATCGCATGTATGATTTTCTGAAACCATTACCAATACAATTTAATTAAGTTTAATAACTGTTTTATTTCTGCTGCCTGAATTATTAAAGCTAACGATCATCGTTATGAGTCGGCGTTACCAGTAGTTATTCAGCCGCATAAGGCACGACCAAATCTGAAGGTACGTCCACCTTAGCAGTCCATACTAGTATTTTATTCTAAATTAAGTGGGGCTATCTTGGGGATATAAATTAAAACTTTCCGCGCCAATCATTTAATTAATAACTTTGCTAGAAGTAGTTGCTAGAAGTGCTAGGGTTGCTGATCTTATAAAACAGCAACCCTCCGTCCTAAAATAAATGTGACAATATTGTATAGAAATACGTTTCTGTATACAATCCGATATATTTGTATATTTTTCTTGATAGTCCTTTTTATACAACCATATCCAACTTCAGGGCGAACTTCAACAATTTACTAGATATGATCCATAAGAAGGGTGGCAAACACCTGGCTAAATTGTTGAACCACTTTTTACCTGAATCACAATTACTAGTTTTTACGAATAAAATGGTAGTCACTTGTTCTAGTTTGATTGTATTTTTCCAACTATACAAAATCAACATTTTGAAAATACAGATTGTAATTAAATATGTGCATATTTATTGTTAAACTGTCTGGGAAAGCATGTACTGATGATAATAATAGTAATTAGTCATTAATTATTTAAGCTATAAAATAAAATATTATAATAAGCGTAGTAGGCATTATATAAATATACATTATCCATTGCAGTTTGTCTAACAATGTGTACAATTGTATTGCAATTTATTATAGTAATTAAAAATCTTTACCTATCTCAAGGTAGTTAACACAATAATGATAGACCTTATTGTTAAGTCAAGTACTTTTCAATTGAAAGAATAATGTTTATATTATAGATGATACTCATGTATCATGTGACTAAAGTATAAGTACAATCGAACTGGAAACTATTTTTCAAATCTTTTAAAACGTTGGAATAAACGTACATTATTTTTATCTTTCATATACCATATAGGTATATAATACCTATAGGTATATGAAAGATATAGATTCATGTTTTGACAATTTTTTTCTATTTCACCTTAGTACGTCTCTTGTATTGAAATTACTGAAATCCGTTAATACGCAATTCAAAGGGGGAGTCATAAGGAACAATTTTTCATATAAAAAGTTTTTTCTAAAAAAAAGTTCCATGTTGCCAAATTGTATAGGAAGCGGTTTGCCACGACATTCAAATAAACTTTATTGTATACGCTACATGTATATGCTTTATTGTATAGGCTTATTGCAAAGGTCCTTAGATTTTATTTGAAATATTTTCTTCTAAAATCACAATTTAACATATTTATAGGTTTTTTTTTGCAAACTTTGCGGACGATTTTCTCAGTAACTTAACGAACGATTTTGATTAAATGTCTTGTATCGAAAGATTCTTTAATATTTAAGGGATTAAGCGAGTTTAAAAAAATCGTACATCTTAGCACCGGAGTAATTTGACCCTGAAAAAAAAAGTGTACTACCATAAATATATGGGTTCCTATGAAAATTGGAAAATGAAACTTATGTAAGACCAGCGGACCTCAATTTTGCCTTAGTGAACAGTTGAATATACTGAACCAATTTTGAGCAATAAAAAAAATTTCAAAAACTTTTTAGTAACACCATGTATATTTTCTTATATTTTGGTAAGCCTTGTGATTTACTTTACGTGGACCTCCTAAGTTCCAAATATATATGCCCTAGTAACTTTAAAAATTATTCATTTGTTATTACGGTAATAGATTGTCAATAAGAATACGTATGCTATGTATCACACACGCACGTTACATATGATTGACAATTATTTTAGCTTTTAAAATCTGTCGTACATCTCATTGACCTTTATTTTCCCACGGTCATATCTCATATATTTGAAATGAAACAAAAGACGATTGGTTTTAATTCGTTTTACAT
>WYDF02079889.1:0-39071 GCA_009867245.2 Adranes taylori | reverse complement strand
TTTATCATATAATTAAGTATGATTTTATCTAATGATTAATAATTTGCCGCAAATTCAATTCTAGGCATCAAATTATAAATTTACTATCTTATTCGTTTGAAATCGGCTGTAACAGTTGTAATCAAAAATTTATTAATAAACAGTAATCTCATTCATCATTCATGGATCTTTTTTTTAATCACTTAGTGTTCAGTTCTCGGTAATTTATGGTGCTTAATGGAGAAAAAGTATAAAAATAAAATATTAATATTTGCTATTTTCACCCAAACTTTCGCGAGGTAATTGCACTAAATTTAAATCCAAAATCTTTTGAAATCGTCTGGCTAGCCCAAATTAGTATATCGAAGCTAATTTTCAGATGCACATAATCCTTCACTAAGATAATTCGAGTTCACACACGGTCCAAAACTAATTGAGCTTTAAGAACGGGCAACTGCTAATTGATGGATCACCATCCTTATAGCCCCAACCTGATAACACTTTTTCGTATACATGGTTAAATAACTTTATTTTTAATTATGTTCACATTTTTTGAACATTTGGTTTATTTTAAAAGTTACTTTGATTGAAGTAATTTTTTACAGTAAGGTTAAAGCACCTTATGTACTAAGACAATTATTCTTCAACTTAAAGTATTCTATCTTTTAATTATTTCACATTATATGGTATAGATCGATGATTGTCGTCGTACACACAACTACGATGAATTCATCTGCACTTTTCTCTCGATGCTCGCTGAACAGGGAAAACTTGCCGATCTCGTGGAACAGCATTTGCATATGCCGGCTGGCTCGAAAGGCGGTCGCTTGTCTAGTAGTAGTGGGGGCGGTAGTGGTAATAACAGCAGCAGCGCCAGTCGTGGTGGTGGTGGTGATTCATCAAGTGGATCATTACAAACTAGTGGCGCTCACAATTCGGCAGGATTCGGCGGTCTTGGACTTGCATCGTCGACTACGATCCACGCAAACGATTATCACAATCATTCTGGTAGTATTATGAGGTAGGTGTTTATTTTCTAGGATAAGCTAAAATGTCTTCTACTTCCATTACAAGCGCCTCAATTCTTTTTGTTAATCGAAATCGGTGAAAGGCCTGAAGTAGCCAATGCCTTCAATGTAGTTCTAAAGATGTCAAAATGATATTGGGCTTTTTAAGCTCCATAGCACTGTAGACATTCATTACAGAATTGTCAAGTAAATCTAACACTAGACGTTTTGATAAATACACAAAAGGCAAGTTATAATGTGAAAGTTTACGAGGTAATCATTGATTCTTTTATCTTTAACTAACGATAGAAAAATGCGCTTCTACCTCCGTTTAACACAAAACTAACAGAACGTCAGAGATGACTACTCTATTGAAAAACAACATTACAGTGTGAATAAATAGTGAATTTAAGAGAATAAAATGAATAATATGAAGAGAATAATTTTTGTTCTTCAAACATCAAAGTATAAAACTTCGCTGCATATATAAGATATTAATATTTTAGAAAAATCGTTTTCTTAACAACAAAGATAATTTTGTTTCATTGATTTTCTTCATAGATCAAATAAATATCACAATGGTAGTGCTAACTTACCGAGCAATTATCAAAATGGCGTCACTGGTTCAGGCGTATCATCAAGTTCACGTAATCGGAAACGAACTGGAAGCGGACGGACTAGAGTTAAACGAAGAAAATGAATCTTCTTGAAACCACTGAGTATACATTTCTCATCTTTAGTAATTATTAATCTATTTATTACTTCAATAGATGACCGATTTGGTAATCTACGGCATTGAAAGAAAATTGCAATCCTTAATATATCTTGTATAATATCATTATAATTCATGTTCATATTGAACACAATAAGTTTTAAATTATTTTTAGCATATAGAAATTTTATAACTGTGTAAATAAATTTTATTTATAATAACAGAATAGTTTTTAAATATGTTTATAAGGTTATATGATATTTTTTTAACAATTTCATCAACGAATGTGTATCAAAATTTATGTCATGTTTATTTGCATTATTTGCTATGTTTCTGGTTTCGATTTCTAATTCTTCATCGGCATTTGAATCTTTTTCATTTGTGTAGAAAGTCGACTCTCGTTCAGACTGAGCGCTACCTTCGTATTTTTCAGCTTTCTCGTGGTCTGTTAGCGACTTATGTATAGTGGCTTCATCCGTTGTGCATTTCGTTTCTTCTTCGCATACTTTCTCATCGCATTCCGATTTTGTTTTGGACACTGATTTAGTTGGATATATTACCTTAAATGTAAAACATGTATGATATTTTAATATATCACATAAATTCCTTAATACGTACACGTTCCAAAGAAAAGTAAATGCTAAAAAATGCGGTGACTAACATGATAAGCTTGAAGATTCATCTTAAAAATCTACTCGGATATATATCAAAAAAGTTATAACATACTTAGAAGAGAAAGTCAGCGAAGAAAGGAATTAGGAACTCGAGAGACCTCAAAAGCAATAAAAGTAGAAACGCTGTAGAATTAAAATTCGCAACGTTTATGTGTGTTCAGTCGATTTTGAAAAGGCTTTTGATAAATTTAATAAAACATTTTATCCACAATAAGGATGATAATGATAAAGCAACAAGTAGAAACGAACCCAACCTTTCCAGAGGTTGGGTCCATAGTCAAATGGAACTCATCCATAGTAAAATGGAAAAAGGCACAAATTTATAGTCACAGTGGGTGAAACTCTCCTTTTATATTACCCATTACGACCCTTGCGGCAAGTAATGGGTAATATAAAAGGAGAAAAAAGCACCAATGAGACAATATAACATTGGGCATTTTTTAGAGAGCATTATAGGTGATATTGCTGGACCATATCACTAATAAACGAAAATTAATTTATCTTTGTGTTTTATATCTATACATTTCTTAGAAATACTGAACGATTTTTATAAATTTTCTCAAAATGATTTTATGTTATCCAAGTCACTTACATGAACAGGAAAAGAACTTTGTGCGAATTTTCGACTAAAAAATTGCTCCAACAGAGTACAATCTGTAACTTTTTTATGGGATTTCAAACTTTTCATATCGGTCTTTGCCATTTTATATTTTTTATACCATTTTTGTTCGTCAGAAGTTAATGAAGCACTACCCATCTTTTCAATTTTTTCCATAATCTGTTGTCGCATTTTTCGATAATGGTCAAAGTCTTTATACCAGTCCGAATCGGTAAAATCGATGTTTGAAGAAGTTTTCTTACTTTTAGTGAAAATTAATTCTTCACGCGGATCGACAATTTCTTTATCGGGCATTTCTGGTAATTGCGATATACGTCCTATCTCATTTTCACTAACTAGTGATGCTAATTCAGAAAAGATGATTTTACTACGTCTCTTACCTCTGTTTTTATCAATATTTTCGTAAAAAATATTTTTCGGAAGAAATACTGAATTATTGGTTTGCGCATAACCTTTGAAACAAATAAAACAAATATTGCTGTTTCTTGATCCACAATAAGGGTAATATTAAATATATTATTTTATCTGTACTTACTAAATTTTATTTTATATTTGCAAATACAAAAATAAGGAAGATTAAATAAATTATGTTATCTGTATTTCTTATTTTTATTTTATATTTACAAATATAAAATAAAATAAGGAATAAAAATAAAAATAATTCTATCTGTATTTCCTTATTTTCATTTTATATTTGCAATTATAAAATAAAAATAAGAAAGTACAGATAAAATAATTTATTTATAAATGAAACAAACACCTATGATTCGAATATTCATAGCTTTTGTACCATCATACCTTTCCATAATTTTCCATTTATATCGATTAACAATGTTACTCCTTTTGGCTTATTTTGCTCGAAATGACCAATAATTTCCATCCCATTGTCAAATACATAGGCCCCCGCTCCGTTATACTTACATTTGCTTACTTTTCCAATATATTTGCTTCCACTATTGTACGTTATTTCTATATCCTTTTCTTCTGTCAATTTATCACCATGCCACTCGCCTTCATAAATATCTCCTTCAACACTCTTATATTTTCCGTGACCTTCACGCCACACTAAGCCGCTCCTATGTGCACTAAAATCGCCTTCATATGTGTCTCCATTGGGTAAAGCAAAAAATGCCGATCCGGTATAAAAATCATCCATCATTAATCAATGAACTCATTTTAAAATTGAAAGCAAATTTGAAATAATTTAGTATGTAGTGACATCTATTAGAGTATATAGTGACATCTATTTGGTTCGTGTTCCATATTATACCATGACATTACAAATTTGAAGATTGCATGTTTTCAGATGATTTTCAGTCTTTAAATAGAATAGCGAACAATAAAGTAGCTGAACGAGTTTATTGCTTACTACACTTACAAACAACAAAATAAACATCATTTTTGTGTATTAGAACTAAGCCGTTATAGGACCACACCTATAACAGAAGGATACTTGCACAAACTCTCAATTAACATATAAAAACATTAGAATTATAACATTAAAATTATGACTCAATTAACATTAAAATTATAAACGATTAGTTTGGTGTCCATTTTCAAAAACTATGCAGTTTTTAATTTTAAAGTCGACATTTTATTACTAATTGTTATTCAAAATTGTATGCCACAAAGGGGAATAGAGCTTAAAAAAGGTATTATGCTAATAGAACTGATTTTAATGTGGTATGAAAAAAAGCTATGAAGATTCAAAGCGAATCTGAAAATTAATAAGAGCAGGGCGAAGAAATAATAAATATCATTAAAGTCGAAACCAAAAACTACAAATTGTGTCATGCCGCAAAGAAAAGAAGGCCAAAAATATATAAAGAAGAAGAAGAACAATTTTGTCAAATGTCAATAGCTGTCAAAGTTTAATTTCTTTTCCAATTTTCGAAGGACTCACAGAAATGGTAAGAAAATCTTTAAATTTAACAATCATCTTTATTATAAATTCCATTATTATTAGACTCTGTTAAGGTTTCAATATTTTTAATAATTGTGTTTTAGGGCAAACGTACGAAGAAGGTTGGAATCACCGGTAAATATGGGACTCGTTACGGTGCCTCCCTTCGTAAAATGATAAAGAAAATTGAAATTACTCAACATTCAAAATATACCTGTAGTTTTTGTGGCAAAGTATACAAGAATTTCTTTACTATTATATGAACTGTTCTTATTGTTGGCATACTTTTAGGACGCTATGAAACGTAAAGCTGTTGGAATTTGGTATTGTTCTGGTTGTAAACGAAGCGTTGCTGGAGGCGCCTATGTATATTCAACAACAGCCGCAGCCACTGTCCGATCAGCAGTTAAAAGATTACGTGAGCTTAAAGCGCAATAAGTTTATGTAAATATTTAATATTAATAAATAAGTTTATAAATTAATTTACTTTCAATTCTTACTAATTTACACATTTGTTTTTTTCTCAGTTTTGCTGTATAATTACAAGGTAAATACGCAATTTACTTGCATTTTATCACTATGAAGAGTTTGGGTCCTGAACATTATTGTAGAAATTGCTAAAAGTTTACTTTTCGATCAAACAAACTTGGGGACTGCGTGAAAAAGAAATTTAATTTCAGAGGGCTAGTCTTTTTAAAACCCTTCTACTAAAACGATCTTATATCACAAAAAAAATCAATTTAGATGCAATGGGGGAAAACAGTAAAAAGGGGTGTTTACCGTTTTTAAAGATATTAACAATCAAACTTGTAAAAATTTCAAGACTAAGTACTATTTTGTAAAAAAAAAACAAACCCCGATTAATTGGTGAGAGAAAACAAGCCACATGAAAATTAAAGTTTGATGTGATCGTAATGACTGATTAAGCTTGAGTTGGACTTGCAAAGTGTTATTCGGGTCCTCTGAGATCGAATGCAGATTTGTCTTTTTTATTTTAGTACTCTGCTTTCTAGAATAATTTCCTTTTGACTGGGCCAACGAGACATGTATATATTGAGAATGTATTGCAAGAACTACATTCTTTGAATATAATTTTAAAATTGAATTGTACCAATTTAACGTTGTTTATACCACAAGTACTTTAAATATAAGCTAATATTTAAATCGTCCCGAAATCAAATGCTAGTGAAGACTCCTCATTTCTGCATTTCTCTCCGAAATTAAATATTAAGTACGTTACTGGTCATTATAAATAAATTTGTTAACAAAATTAGCCTTTAAATAGACCAGGAGAAAGAGCTCAGTCCTCGTTCATAATACAAAATCTATGTAATTTAATAATTATTTATTGCTATTAATACTTATTTCCTAATATAATGTATAAAACTATCCTATAAAAATTATAATAAATCTCAGTCATTTTAATACAAAAATTATTTACAATATAAATTTGAGAATATCATTTACTTACTATCAATTTGAAAAGTAAATTTCGTCTTTACCCTTAAAGGACAATAAACATTGTCTTAAGCTTATGATTATCCTTTTAATGCAAATATCCTTCAACGGATTGCTGTTTATATAGAAGTATGTGAGCAGTTTTTTTTTTCCAAGCAGAGGCACAATAAAAATACTGAAAATTAATTTTTCCTTTCTGTTGTACCAATAGAAAGGGTCGGATAGGAAAAGAAAGGAATTAAAAAAATACAGTTTAAATAAACTTAAGTGTAAAGATTATAGAATTTGTTTGTTTTTCATTCGTAATACCAATAAAGGTTTAAACATCAAATGCGCCGACAGGAATGAAACTGCTGGATTCAAGCAATATAATGTATAAATTAAGTTATAAGTAATACTAATACCTTTGAGTTATATGGGAAATAGTTTCATGATGCACAGAAGAGTGAAATCATTATTTTCATTAATCATTTACGATATCAATTTGAGAATATCGTTTACTATCAATTTGAAAAGAAAATTTCCGCTTTACATACCCTGAATTAAAGGGCTTACCAAATTTCTGCTAAAGAAATTTTTAGACGGGGATGTTAGCAATCTGGAGTAAAATGCTAGTAATGCCTTTGTAGTTGGAGTAAAATGCACCTTAAACAATTCTATTACTAAATTTGATCTACTCTACGATCAAAAGTAGAATCATATATACGCATTAAAGTCGATATAATTTCAACAGTATTTCATTGTTCTTTAAAAATGAAGGACATCAAATGATACCGTTTAATAATCTCTCTTTTTCATACGTTTTACCATGTTCCTTTTTCGACAATTTATCACGACAAAGGCTGTTATGAATTTTATCAGTATTATTTTTCTTCTTATACTGTTTATTCTCTTTCGTTTTTGTTTTCTTACTTTTACTTCCACTCGTTTCTATACGATCGTTATCACTAGTAAAACTAGTTGGCGACATCGACTGCTTATTTTGACAATTGTCATTTGTTATTGCCATCGAATCATTATTACCGCTATTGTGTTGTGTTTGATTAAGTATGTCTTTGGCATTTGCTTGTACAGCAACATCAATACTCGTCTTTGATTGCTTACTTCCACGATTCGAATGCTGTTGTTGTTGACGCGTCATACACTGCTGTTGGAGTAGCAATAAGCTTCCACTCCCTGCTGAATTCATCGAACTCTGGACGGCTAAACGTTGTAGTTCATGGCATGCTGACGATGATGATGTTGAATTGCAGATATCCTCGGTAACTCCATTGTGCGGTGTTGTCAATGCTGACGAAAAACTGTCAGCACTATCCCGACCTGTTTTAAATGTAATTACTATTACAAGCAATGGTAAGAAAAGAATAATTTACATATGACATTACTAAAGTAATTATTATAAAGAAGTAATATAAAAATAATAAATTATTAGTTGTGAATATAATCTGTTTGGGGTATCATTGATCCAACACAACACAAATTTAAAAAAACAGGCACCTACTTTACACAAAAATGTAAGGTAGTGTCAGGTTAGATAGGTCTCAATATAAAATGAAAATAAGGGACTACCAGAGTAAGGTGTATCGATTGTGTATTCTGGTTGCTTACATGCTGTGTATACTCTTCATATGAAGTGAAACAAAACGACTCATTGAGTATTAGTAATAATGTAAGGTGGTGTCAATTAGGTTCTTGCTTGCGTGCTGTGCCCAGGAATTCAAATCTGTTTTTATTAATCGTAATTTCGGTGATATTTAAAATTATGTTCGTTGCAAAGAACATAATTTGCAATATTATTTCAATTGCAATATTATTTCATACCTTAATAGCTGCTAATTATTTGAATTACTGTATTTAATATCGAAATAAAATAAAGAAATTCGATTACTTTAAATGTTTAACTGTTAATTTTTTTAACCGATGGAATCCATTTTAAATACATTGAGATGTAAATCACATTCAAATTTTGTTTATTTTTAAATTTGTATTAATGCTTTAACCGAGAGTTTATTCATTTCCATCCGTTGCTGTGAGGGATGTATTTCTGTTTTAGGCTATAATATTTGTAACTTCTTCAATATTTTTGCTGCCCAACATGAAAATTTCCATTCTTTTGATCTCGTTATCGCCGCAAATCACCAATCTTTATTGCTGGTGCTCACCAAAAGTATATTTGTGCAATGCAAGTAAATCGTTTAAGAAACATATAACATGTAAATCGTGCATGTGGTTAGTCTTTCCTTAAGAAAATGTTTCAAAGTTTAGTTTCTTCCCTTTCATGTGTCAAATTTATTCGTTGCGAAACACGGTTTTGTGACTAGTGTAAAACTTGTGATCGCGTTCTCGAATTACCTTTCTTTTGATATTATTTTATGAATTAACAATCATAGCAATATTTGACAAAAAAGATTGACCGAAAATAGATAAAACAGAGCGCTGCAAATGCTGAGTGATTTTTATTCCAATGGATTTTAATAACTTCACTTTAATAAGATTTGTTCAAAGTTTTTTGTCCGAATGTTTGCTACACACCTTATAAGCAATAGAAAAGGAAATCTTTATTCTCTTAGTACAATACGTCATAGTATAAATAAAGTTTTCAAAAACAAAAATCTAAAAATAAATGAAACTAAAACAAATAAGAGACTCACGTTTGTAGTGCTGTTGACTTAATTTTTTTTCAGGTATATTATCTTTTTTGCTGCTTCCATTACTTTCCAAATCACTCGCCACTGAATCCTTGCTATTATCATTTGAACTGCTACCTGTCTCATTGTTGTACATCTAAAAATTAAAATTATGTAAAATAGATACGTCTCTCATATAAAAGTATAGTCTTCAAAACAATTCATGTTGGTCAACTGATTTAATTTGTAAATCTAGAAAAAACTTTGAATGGATAATGAATGATTAATTATCATAAGAAAACACACAAATTCCTGATTTAATTTTAAAACTGATCAGAATTTTAAACTCACTTTATTTTTATAAACATTTGCTTTTCGCAGCGAATCCATCATTAATTTATCATTCAGATCCATTTCTTTTTCCATGATCATTGATCCATGCTCACTATCACTATCGCTATTTTGATTAAAATGAATGGGTAAACCTGCACTTGCATCACGTCTTCCGAGATTAGGTAATACTGGATGTTTTTCAATCATCATTTCGTCAATAGCGTTGTCTAAAATAACCAAATTATCAGATTTTATTTCTAAGTGAATATTATTTCGAAACGTACTAGTATCAATTTTGTGTTTCTTTTTTCGATGAGAGGCAGATTTACTACCATCGAGACCTGATGCTACTACTGAATGAAGTGGATCTGATTTATCGACTGTCGTTGATGTGTTGCTCAAAATAAGTTTTCTAGCGACAGGAGCCGAAATTCGTGCTGCGGTAGCTGTATCTAACTGATTGAGAGCACCCGTTCGACTAGCTGATAGCATTGCTGATAATAGCTGCTGATGATTGTCAAAGTGAAGTGAATCTAAACTTGTACTACTCGACCTGCAAAAATAATAAATAAAAAAAATGATTGAATAAACGGATATTTTGTAGTACTAACGGCCATAAACAGTTTGTGACAGTCGAAATAACAGCTTTAGCAGTTTCTAATAGTTCGAAGATGAACAGAGAAGTTTGAAATTATAGTTACATTTTAACAGTTGTCCGTAAGTAACATTTGCCATAAAAATAGACCTCATTGATAGAAAAATAGTGTCTATTATGCTTCCCACAGATTATATCATGGATTACCACAAAGTAATAATTAAGTAAATAAATAAAATACTTTATTGACGGGTTCACCCCCTTTATCAGAACAACAAATACAAATATACAAATATGTAGTTGTCAGAGCGTGTCATTTAAAGTACACAATATTCAAGAATATAATCACAATCATTAAATAATAAAATAACAATATAACATGCATCACAATCATATAAATACAATGAAGATTATAACTAGTTGTTAAAAAATTCATTATTACGTAACAATAAATACATTATTACAAAACCATAAAAATTTGCTATATATTAAGACCTTCAGTTAAACCAATATTAATTAAGATGAATTCTACTAATAAATTAACAATCTTTATATTCCATGGTTACACAAAATTATTTAAAAAGATCATTAGAAGTTACGCTGAATATAATAAGTTCTTTATATTTGATTATTTATTAAATGTGATAAAACACATAAAATCGATAAAGTTAAATTTTGTAGGTCTTTGTTTCTGTTAATTATTTTCAGAGAATAGATAGAATTCCTTAACGCGCAATAGAAACCTAAACCAAAAGTTTTTATAGCTGTTAAATTTTTCTATTTTTAGAAATGAAACAACATTACCGGCGCATTGGACGTGAATCGGTACGTTGAGTTGACGAACAACAATTGCACTTGCCGTGTTTATGACGCGCGTGCGTACGCGCAGTTGCTTTCCACTCGGCAATTTGAACACTTAGAGCGGAATCGCCCGAATTTCGACGACTCTCTATCGAAACGTGTCGAACACTATATGACATCTCCGAATCACATTCGGTTGTAATTATACCAGCGCCATCCTTTCCGCTGCCACCTCCATTGCCTTTTCGACCTATTCCTCTACCGATACTTGCGTTCAACGAATGCCTGGACCGATGATTATGATGATGACGATGATTGTTTTGACGGTGGCGGTGGTGCTGACGATTGTATTTGTTATGTGACTGATGATGATACGAATCATTACGTTTATTATGATGTCTTCTGCTGCTGCGGTAATTTACTGCTTCCTCGCCCTCTTCCGGATTAATGCACATATCAGATGCCATACTACCTAAATAAATAAGAGTTAACTGATTAATTCATTTTTTTATCGCACAATCTAAAAAATATTGGTAGTTGATCAAGGGAGACAATTATTTCTTCTCCTAGGGTAAAAATAATTCAAAAAAATTATTTAAGTGCCTCAGAATCTAATTTCTAAATAGCTATGTAAACCAAAATTATTTAGATGCTAATCTACATTGGAATAGTATATAAAAATTTAGACCTCATCCCGAAACTAATCACGTAATCAGTTCCTATAACTGCATGTTCCCCCATCACGTGAGTAAAGGAGTTTAATTTGCATAGTAAATTTCAATTGTTAAATTTAGTTTTATTCTTAATCTAATTATTAAAACTGAATTGTTTGTTTATTTTTTATATTGGCACGCTCAAAGATTTCAGCTTATATTTATTTATATATATTTTTCTTTGTTGTTTTAATTAATTATTTACGCCTAGTTAACAGTGTTAAAATAAAGACATTATATTATTAACACACACTCATTCGTTCTATCTTTTTACCATAGTGACTTTCTTATCTGGCTTCTTATATATTCATTTTCTCTCCAGTCAATAAACAAGGTCCGTATTAGACAAGTCACATAAAATTTAGGAGAAATTTACATACTTATTGATTTATTCATGGAAAAAGCTCGTAATACGGGCGCAGCGTCGTATCATCCGCTCTGCTACAAAGATTGTATATAGAGAATCTACTTGCATCTATGTGCAAAAGAAACATAGTTTTTTTCTACAATGTGTTGAGTTAGCAAATTATATATTAGATATTTCTTTTCGAATATTCAACCATCATTTTGTAGAACAGAAATCTTAATTCATTTCGCAACAATTGAAAAGATTTCACAAAATAAATGTGTTACCTTCGCCGGTAGTAACAAGGTTCACATCATTATTTGTACCAGTTGCGGCACCGTCATCACTCAACGCTAAACGACAATTCGGTACGGCACCCCGACGCGTGACCAACCGTGGCAGATTCGCCGCCCATGTTGTACTCAACCGGCTTAGACGACTTGCGCAACCAGCTGAATTCAAATCGAATTCTAACCCTAAAAAAATCACACGTAATTAATATTTTGCTACACAATTATTTCAAATTATTTAGCACTAACCGACTGGATCACTATGGGCAACACATTCGATTGAAATTCGTCCACCTTCATGGAAATATTTACGTTTAGCGAATGCCTCAGCAATGATTCGATGTTTTTGTAAACGTAAGGGCTCTTCTACTTCACACTGAAATTTCCTGCAATTTAAAATATTTTTTGACATAACTACAATGATTTGTGTTGTACTAAGTTAATAAATATGTATGAAACAAATTCATATTGCAACAAAGTTGTACGTGCAATACATTTAATTTTATTCTTTTTTAGAACACTTTAGGAAACAGCAAACAGCCTTAGTCAAGATGATATAAGCCATAAAACTAAGAAAAACGTTATATAAAATGAACTATTAATAAGGAATAAAACTCAGAAATAAAGGACGGGCCTCAAGTTTGAGGAACTGCTACTTTTTGTTCCCCTTTTGGACTTATTCAAAAAATCTTTTCGCTTTATTTCCATCAGATATTAGATATACTTTGTTAACTAATTTATTTCTATCAACAGAATCAAAGAAAATGGACAAGCAAAAATATATGTTGTCAATTTCTTGTATCTGTCTTCCGTGTGTCCTAAAACAGAATTTTGGTTCCATTGTTTTCCTGAAAATATTTTCTCAACAATTTTTGTGAATGTTGTATAAAATGTTACATTATCTATATCCGTGTTGTGTTTCTCGCACGTTTCCTTTGATTCTTAAACGATTCAATTATGATTACTAAGAAATATTTTATAAGGAAGAAATGAAATGTTTATGACAGTGACGATGTCCAAAATTTTGACAAAATAAGCTAAAAAAATAAAATTAAGCAAATATGTAAATAAAATTCAAAATTCGTTGTTAAATAAAGATGCTCGGTATAATCGGAGCAGCTGCGTGTACAGCCAGTGTAATATATTACCTTACTACAATATTAACATGTCATCAAATAATTCGTCGCCTAGATAGCTATAATAATAATCAAAGACAAAATATTGGAAATGAAACAAAATCTCAATGTGTGCTACCTTTTATTGGCGGATTGTATTATGCGATTCTTAGTTTAAGATATTCAATCCTAATTGCAGAATCTAGTTTGATGTTGGTCAATATTATTGCCATGATATTATATGTGTCTTATGCATTTATATTTTTTGATAACTTCAAAGATCAGGTGCAAATGATTACCAGATATTTGACATTTGGATCATCTATTATCAGGTTAGACAAAATCTTTCTTTTCTGTTGGATACTTAGGTGATATTGTACTTGTGGAATTGAATTTCGATACCTTTACTCAAATAAAAAATGATATTAATATGTAATAAATTTAAATCAAATTGCTAAGTATATGAATCAAATTGCTAAGCTCTCATATATGATTTGCGATTTTCGATGATTGCTTGCTTAATTAAGAACAACTATTATAATTAATTTCTTAATGAAGGTTGTGACATTGCAACGATATCTATTCTCCCAATATGTTCAAATTGCTAAGATTAATATGGAATTTTATGAATTTTAAGATTAATAAGATTAAAATGGAATAAACAAAATTTAAAATACCTTATAAATATTACCAATCCATAAGTATAATTATTAATTAATTAGAAAATCTAAAAATTGTGCGCGATAATATCCTTAACAGCAGTAAACTTTAACAGAAATAAGTTAGATAAAAGGTTAAGTGTTTATAATTATTTTACATACATGTATATTGGAGTATTGTTAACATAATACCATGTAAAAAATAACATTAAACTGTATCATCTTCCCCCAAAATTGCGCAACTTTCTTTATAATATTGCCTATTCACTTCTCTTTAAAGTAAGGCGGATCTTGATTCCTTTTTAAATTATTTTACACCTTTGATTAGCTAGGCAAATGGTAGAATTGATATAATATCAAGTGACTAAATCTGACCAAAGCACAATTTTTCTTTTGGGTTAAATTTATTGGTGCAAAATTGCATTTGAAAAATTATTATTTCTGAAGCCGAGAACAAATCGCCTGCCATACCAAATACCTTTTCTTTTAAACTTGGGCTGCAATTTCTTTTTAAGCTTATCCCATGCACTTAGTTGGGTCTATCTAGAACATAGAACTTAGACTCGGTAATTGCTTGAAATTCGCATTTAGATGGCTTTTATCGTGTATGCCAACGAAATCATATTTTATTAAAATTTCCTCATATAGTTTGCGGGCAGTGGCGGCTGGTGCATAAGTGCACAGCTGCACGTGGACACCCATATAAAATAAAAAACAAATAAAGAAATTATTATTAATTTAAAATGTTTTAAATTTTCAAATTGTCTTTTGCTATTAGAACTCGAGCTACGTAGCAGACTGGCGAGAGAATGATAACACGCTACACGGCTAGCCTATTGTTATGTCTACTAGCATAGCTAGCACGAAAAATGTGTGCAATTCTATTTACATGCAAAATCTAAGAAAAGTGCACAATTTATTTGTGAGCGCGTTGTGTATGTAGTCTGTACACTCATAGAGTTTCGTTTTAATATTCTTCTGACGCACTTCTGTTTATATACGTAATTCATATGCTCATAATAAAATAATCATAATAATAAATCGGAGTATTTTTTTAATTAATATTTTGAATACTTTTAGATAAAGTATTCTTAAATTAAATTATAATGAATTCATTTCAAAATATTGTGAATAAAAATGTATCTTATGAAGAGTATAAAAATTTATCTTATGATGGAAATAAAAAAAATTCGACCACATCAACCAGATTTGAAAATTCAAAGTCAAACACAAACTGAAAACGTAATTATTTACGAACCACAAATTCGTCTACCATTTAACAGAAAACAAGGGTTTCAATCCAATATTAGATAAACGTTTAATATACACTACTTTTTAATTTTTTAAACGATTATAGTACATTGAACACCTACTCAAAATTTTCACGAGCCGCCACTGTTTGCGGGTATAGTTTGGCGGTCAACTTTTATTTGCCGTTTAAATTGAGTGCATCCTACACTTTATAAACTATAAAACCATTGCATTCTTTAACTTTTTAAGTACGGTTTTTATGTCAAAAGACTAAACAAAATGGTCAAGCAAATCGTGTTCTGACATACCGCCGTTGAAGTGTTAGTGGCAGAATATCGTCAGCAGCTATTACCTCAGAATCTCCTAAACACTTAAGCTGCTGAAGTCTCTAACCTATCATTTTAACCAAAACGAAAGGTTCTCTAAATAATAGCATCCTTTTGCCACTTGCTAACGTACAATAGTGACAAACATCCTAGATTTCAAGTTTGCGGGATCTACCTTATTCTCCTAATCCAGCCTCGTGGTAATCATCTTGTAGTCCTTAAAGATGCAGAGGGTGGGAAGAGCTGAATATATTTAGTTTTAGTATTGCTTCTACACATTTTTATAACACAGTTTTTAAGGTTTTCATTTGGTTTCGCATCTTACGATAATTTAGGTTATATGAGTTCAATTGTAAATTTTATTAATTGTTTAGCATTTTATTGGCGTATAGTTTCATCGAGAACACCGAAAAAGTTGCATTCCGCTACGGAATGATAGTGTTTGTTATGAATATTGTCCAAACGGTTGCACCACTGATCGAAATCCAAGAGATTATAAAACGTCGCGATGCCTCACAAATACCATTAACGATTGTTTTAATTGGAGCAATCGCATCATTCCTCTGGACACTACAAGGCTATGATATTAATAATGATTTCGTTATAATGGAGAATTCGTTATGCTTAAGTTTGTATTTGGTTCAAATTTATTTGATCTATCGATACCCAAGCAATAAAAAAATGCAGGCGGAAGCAAGAAATTAGAACAGAAGAAAGAATTTAGAATTGTCGCAATACAAAAATTGTTGTAGTGTTATTTTACATAATAAAGTGGTTTCGACACTACATCTTTATTTTGTTATAAATAGAATAAATAATTTATTCTTGAGACTAATTTATTTAAATTTCTCAACATAAATATTCAATCCTAAGTAAACTGAATACGGGAATTGGCTTTTTGTTTTCCATACGGGAGCGTCAACTGAACAATGAAAATAGATATAGTTCTTACAGACATCACTAGTGTTAGAATATGCAGAACAAAAAATAAGATGATACCCTTAATTTGAACAATATTTCTAAGTATTATTCGGATAAGTAGTGCACTTTAAAATATGGATTCTTTGAAAAGTGACAGAAAAATGAAAACGCTATTTTCCCGATCATTAAATACGTAACGTATTAAAACATAGCCAGATAATATGCAAAATAGAAGCCTATGTGAACTAAAATATATAAATTTATTTTTTAAGTTAGTATCCGTACCTTCGAATGTATCTGGTCCATGAATGAAGTGTCGCCTCACACCAAACCCATGACGCCATCGCAACACCAACGCCGAAAACGGCAAGCAATTGTAATTGTAACATAGCAACACTGGGCCGATTCTCTTGACGACAATGTGAGTAGTCGCTACTTAACGATGTTAATTTACACCTGATAACGCAAATAATTAGATGAATTAGTACCTATAGAAATATTTTATTTTACTGATATTGGCGTTCTTATGCCTAAAAAGTCTTTACGTCGCCTTCACAGTATTTAAATCAACAGAATTCAAAAGTCTAACTTTACCTCTAAATGCGTCCGATTAATAGAATATTTTATAGATTGTAATTAACTTATAGGTCTCAAGTAAAATATCGCATGAATTAAGTATTGAAGAAGGTACTGTAGCACTAAATAAATAAATGTTAATTGTATGTTAAAAAAACTTAACTCAAGAAAATCAAAGAAAAATCACCTTTCATAAATCCCCAAAATAATAATAAGAAAATAATAAAATAAAATAACGCTGTGCGAAACTTACAAAATAAAATTGTGCAAACTGTTCTCCCATATTTCTGAATGAACATACTGATAATTGTGATAAACAAATGTGATGATACAAAACACTAACATGAAAATAGCAAACACACTCATACGCATGATATTTGAGCCAATCTTTCGGCTGGAATGCTCGGATATAATATTTCTGCTTTCGATTTTCACTCTAATCAATAATATTAAACCTAGAAATAAATAATATTCAACGTTTGTCTATAATTCAGTGATTCTCAAGTTTTCCCATTGGCAGTGTTCAGTTTGAGAATCACAAGAAAAATCTATTAAAAAGTAGTATTACTTAATACCTCTGACAATAATAAAACCGGCTACGGCCATAACAGCTGCTATAGGAGTCAATAATAAGCCGAGTCGTGCCGAATAATTAACAAAGCCAACGAAGCAAATACCAGTAACGTAATTACCATCGATTTGACCCAAAGCCATCGTTGTAATTGTTAAAATCAACGGTAAAGACCATGCCACCAAATGAAAATATGCCTATAAAAATAACGGTCATTTTAATTTCTTACGTTAAAACTCAATTTATTTAGAAATTAATCATCTACACCTCATTTAATTATGAGTCTAAATCTTATTTAAAGCAAAACACGTCTGGAATTCTTGTGAAATTCCATCATTATCGCCGAATCGGCAAGTACTGATTTTTATTTCTCAAGTATAAATAGCTGGATGGCGTCTTTTGTAAAGTTTTCGTTATGCTGGCCTCCAAAAAGGATTACTCCACCTATTCTCAAGAATAATCAGAACAGAATAGTTGGAAAAAATCTCCAACAGCCGAGGAAAGGAACAAGTTATAGATCAGAAAATAACACAAGTGACCACATAGCTAATCATACAATTAGAAAGCTAATCATATAATGAGAAACATATTGCATATCATCAAAACTGTATAAATCTACTATTGATAAAATATAGTATTCAGAGAAACAGGCTGGTAAGATAAAGGGATAAACATAGATGGTGAATATTTATACCATTTCCGATATGCAAATGATAATACTCTAATAAGTAACAACCCTCAGGGTCTCTAAATCATGATATCGGACACAGCCATTCAGCTTACAAGAAAAATAAAACCAAAACGAAAAATCATGTCGCATAACATACGCTTACAACTAGATTAACGAATAAAGAAAGTCGACAATTATGATATACCTAAAACAGAAACTAACAACCAAGAAAGACAACTTAAGTGATTAAATAACTAAAAGAATTCTTTCTATGTGGACTGCCTGCTGAAGACCTTTACAACTAATACACCAAATTGTCTGAAAAAGAATGTTTACTTCCGGTGCTAGTTCCTGTCCTTACGACTAAATCTGGTCAATGACTAATTGCAACCCAGAGGCATGACGATAAAAATGTAGAAAGATATTGCGATAGAAATGTAGACAGACCAAATACCAGATAGAAGATGATATCAAAAATATGCAGACCTCAACTGGACGAAAGAAGCTGAAATCAGAAAAATTATATGAAATTGTAAAAGCCTACATCCAGCTGTGGATCGCAATAGGTAGATCGAGATCGAAATCAATAGAAATCGCAAAACGTTAGGTTACAACACCTTGTTCGTCAATTTATGATGCGGTCCACTACAGCCCGCCTATCATAATGTCTTTGGTTAAAAAATTATGTATAAAACAAAATGCACGAGACATTTGTATTGTTAAAATTCCTAGTTGTTACTTGCAATATTTTTCAAGACATATTTTCGTTATTAAAAGATTTAAATAAGTTTCTGTCATTGTCAAATGATCTAAAAATATTATTATTAAAAATCCCAGCCTAGATGTTGATTCTTTATCTGGGAGTTCGTTAAAATACAAATTTGTAAAACAAGAAATTAATCTGTAAATGTATTTAGATTCTTACCTTCTTCTTATCGACTCGATCTTGAATCTTGCCCAATGCTTGCAACGAACTCATATGCCATGAATACGTGAATATCACAAACCATACCATTCCAGCGATTAAAAAATAATATACCATAACAAACACCACAACACATGATAGGTTTTCCGTAGCTGACGGTTCAGATACTCGGAGCGTACCATCTTTTTTACAAACAATATCTTCTCTTGTATCATAACCTGAATATCATATAGAAGATAACATTCAGCAAATATATTATATAATTTCCTAATAAAATAATGTAATTACCTAAAAATTGAACTAACCATCCGACATACGATACCAAAAAACATATGTTTATATAAAAAATCGCCAAAGCTGGATATTTATTAGCTGTTTTCCAATCAATAACAAAAGTAATTATTGTAAAAACATTTAAAAGTAAACATAGAAGCACACAATAAGCAACTAATTTGTGTATTTGACTCTGTTCCGTTTCGGTATAATAATTATCTTTACATCTCAATCCGCATCCCTCGACATCCCTATAAAACCATTTTTCCTGATCGGTTTTAACCAGTGGATTCATACATAAACTCGTCGTATTGAATTTTAATTCGTGAATATCGTTTTTACATTGTGATGGAAATAGACGTTCATCTTCGCAACGCATAAATTCCGGAAATATTGTTGTGTTGTATAGAATTTTACATGGGCCCATTGTAATTTTGCACATTTCTTTGGATGGTAAATCTACAGAATTGTTTTCGCATTTTGGCATATAAAGAGCGCATAAAAATGGTTGTATTACCGACCAACATTTTGGAATAAAACGCAAATATTGGTATATCTGCAATTTATAAATTGAACAAATATAAAAATAAGATGTATCACAAATATAGTTACCTGAAAAAAATCTATTTACTTCAACTTCAAAAATTTTATTACCTTAGCTCCTCAAATAAGCGTAACGTTATACGTGCCAATGTAAATTAAAGAATTAATGGACGGTCAATATGATAAACTAGTTGGTGATTTCAAGTTACCAAGTGCAAGCTGGGATAATTCTGAACGATTGTATGCAATGTGGTTCAATAAAGATTTGGATAAGTAAACTTGGAGAATATTTGATTCCAGTTTTCTCTATTATTCAGAATGGTTAGTAGATAGGTGTGTAGTTAAGCGGGAACGCGTGGGAATGGTGTTAACATACTGCGTTTTTGAAAAATAAATATTCATTCAAAATTTAAATTTCTTTTGTAGCAAATGTATTTATTGGCTGTTGTATTAAGCTTAATGATAGCCAAATAAATTGTTTTTCACTCTTTCTAACATCTAGAACTTTTGGGATAAAACTCTACATACTTATTTATTATTAGGACATTTAGGATTTATAAAGTTCTATGAAAGCACTTTAAAGAATTTAAGCTGACAGATTGTTCACTCAATTATGATGTTATCCACTTGTCCAAATTTTGCTTTGTCACCAACTTGTAACCAGAGTAAGAAGCATACCTGGTTGATAAGTAGGACTGTTTGAACTTATTTATATTACATTTGTATTGCATTTAAAGCCATAAAAGTAGTCTAATACAGTAATTAAAAAAAACGAAGAAGCACCCACGGATGTTCCATTTTGGATAAAGGGTATTCCATACCCTCCAAAGATTCTGAGCGTTCCGTCAATGAACAATTTACGTCTACAGCACTAGGAGTAAAAGGCCTCAAAACAAATACCCTAGATCAAGACTCTTTTTATTCAAATCCGGCTTTACTTGTAGTATTCCGTTTGAATTATTTGGTAAATATTAATAGCTGTGTCTTTAGATGCTACTGCTTTGCTATCCCACTAATACTTTCAGTATATAATTTCATAAAACAAGTTTCACTGTAATCACCAGAATCTTTGAAATTATATTTTATATATTCAAAATATAAATAATAATTTCTAAACAAGCGTATTGTTATGCTTGTTTAGAAATCATATTTGGAATGGTTAAGATGTAAGTAATGTTGATTTTTAATAAATGATTAAATATGATGATGATGAACTAGCGTATATTTTGTCATCAGACTATACAAATAACACAATACAGACTATACAAATAACAGACTGAACAAAAAGCGAAATAAAAGTAGCTTACAACAGTTTATATTTATTTTCATACCTGTAATTTTTCTTGTACTTCAGTTTGACTACTTAGATCAGTTAGTTCGAGTGTAGTCGAATAATAAGGCAACTTAGATCCCATACATGACGTGAAAACTAAACTTTCGCATTTGGCTGGTCGTGGACAGTAACTCAAACCAATATCCTTATCTAGAAAATTATCTTTCAAACGGTATCTTTTATTTTCTGAATGTCGAACGTGAGGATAAAAATCAGTATTTTTATACAGATATTCGAATTTTCTTTCATGTATCGCCGAACTTATATTACCAGCTTCTTTTGCTTCAGAAAACACTGCTAACACTAAGTGAATAACGAGTAACATCATCGCAACATCACTTGAAATTTTTAAATAAAACTTCCGGTCCTTGTTTCTGTATTTAAAAGTTTACTAAACTTTTATAGAAACAGGAAACAGTATTTGGAATGAAACAGATAGAGATAGAATTAGACCACCCGCAAGCCGAATAAAAATTGACCAAATATTAATAAAACACTCAGAAAGTGAATATTCACATTTTAAAGATCAAATAGGCAAGTATTAATTTAGTTCTACCAGTCAAAATAGTTTCATTTTATTTTTAAATTGGGTATACAAGCAAGCAAGTTCATAACAAAATTTTGTTTACAATATTTAAAAGTCGAATAAAAGGGTAACGTAAAACGAAACTAGAAAATTCATAAACAAAACTAATAAATTATACCTCATAGCGACAAAACTAATTCTTACATATGAAATGTCAAACACATAGGCGTGTAATAAAATGTATTTTTGGTTGGCATATTATTAGTTAACCATGCCTGGGTCGCCACGTACTAGTTTCCCATTTCAGAATGCACTGACTGTGCAAACATGAAATTTAATTAGCAATTTCTTTAAGTCACTAATCACTAACTAGATTTTTCAATTTCTGAATGTGCAGGTTTATAAATGTGAAACGGACACGGATTTCAGTTGGTCGAAATAAAACACATAGGTATGCGTATATTAATCGATAGTGTTCGATAGCCTTAGTCTAAGGACCTTAGACCTAATAAAATTAATATCAGGTTTTGGATGGATGTGATGGCTCAACAAATGTCAAAAAAGACTATGGAACGGCAACCTCATAACTGATTGTTTGTGACTTAAATTTTATACATAAAAAGTTTCATTTATTAAAGATGAAAATAATCTCAGAAAGAATTATTACTTCTAACTTTTTTAATATATATATATATATATATATATGGTATTACTTTTAAGAAGTATAACTATTTGTTAAGTGAGTTACTTATTTCGAAAACTGCATATTGATGTTTAGGAATTTAAATTGGCTTAAAAATAGAAGGTAAGGGTGGATGCGCAATAGTGATAGCTCTCATCATTGCATCGTTAATGAAAACCAACGCGCTGCGAAGTGCACACCTTCGGTTTAGCAAGCCAACTTGAAAATCTTTATTTGAATGTTACATACGTATAATTGTATGTCTATATTATTATTAAATTAAATCATTTATTGGTGCTAATAATAAGTTACACAAGTCAAATAATATACAATAGTAACAGTATTACTCACATAGTAATAATAATGTGCAAGTATGACATATTTAATCTAATTCTATGATCATATGTGACCACTCCTTTAAATTTAGAAATTCCATATGACAATAAAGTGCTTTTCGTAGAAGGAATTTCCTCACCTTTTAAATTCTTTGAGTTAAGACATTTTACTCGTTGGGACAGATAATTTTGTTTTCAATTGTGTCCTCATGAGGGCAATTTGAGTAATATACCAAAGTGACCCAGGCCAGGTCCACCGGAGACACCTCGAGATCATAAACATTATTTGAATAAAGGCATTGTCGTTGCAGTTACTTTGTCTTGCTGGGAATTCTACAAGTTTATAAAAGCCGTAGTTGCCTAAAAAATCACATAGGTTATTTGCATTGTATCTGGCTTATTGTTGAAGAAAACAATAAAATCTCTTAGAATATAGACATTAGTGTTTAGTAATTTAAATAATTTTGCAAAATTTCAATGTTGTTATAAACAATATTTAAATGCGCATTTGGAGATCGGTATATTGTTATTATAATAGATTTTAAATCTGGTAGCAAAATTCCTGCAATTTCAAATTGCTTTTCGCAATTCAGGTTTAAAGGAAGTTCCATTTTTTCAGTGTTCGGTGCGTGTTCGATTCACCGATAAAAACATAATAAACTATTGAAGTGTAAAGATTAATAAACTTGGGGAAAAAAGAAAACAAAACTCCGTTAAAGTTTGAATCCTGTTTGCTGAAATGAGAGTCCAGTTTAGTTATTGAGCTATCACGCAACTTCTTTTTAACGTTAGTATAAAACGCCATAAAAATTTCGGTTCTTTCGTCAAATTGTGCTCAAGAAGTTGAGGAATCATTATAATGTATAATCATGTTAATTATTGATTTATAAAAATTAGGACACCACAACATCTTTGAGAGCTGCTGCCTTTAATGTTAATCGAATACTTCAACTTCAAAACGGCCATAAACGAAAATTTAAATATGATCTTCGAATTATTTAATTCAAATTTAATTGGGATCCATAATGTCGTAGTATTCGAGGAATACTTGTATATTTAATTATAATAAAAGTGTTAATAAAGTGTAATAAAGTTTTTAAAATATACGCGCGATCGTTTAAATGTGTAAACAAACTTTATGAAACAGATGTAATCGAAAAACATTAATCAAGTTGATAAACCAAATTTCAAAGTTGTTTAATAATTGATGCACGGGCAATAAACAATACCAAAAGTGTGCGCTCTTTGCATAGCTGAAGATATTTATAACAATGACGCTAGTAAGAGAAACAATATACAATTCGAATATATAATATCGAGATAAACATTATTCAAGAATTATTATTATTAGATTAACATGTGCTTACTGATTATTATTTATTCATTATCTTGTTCATGTAAATCATGAAATAGTATTATTTTATTATCATGTAATTTTTGTAAATAAATCAAATTAGTTTTATTCGTTCAATTTAATCTAACAACAAATCGAAAGTCATTAAATCAGATACATATTACTTTGATTAAGCGGAGATAATTTTTTTAATCTGAATGAAGGATTTAGGTATGATAATATGGATTACTGATCCAAATATATAAAATTTACAAATCAATTAAAATATGATTCGTATTATATTGATTGGAAAACTAATTCTAGTGAAAAAGTATATCAATAAATATTTATAATGAATATTATAATATTACTAATAATAGCGCAACTAATAGGTAACATATAATTTTAAATTCTATAAAATTATATTTATGTACATTGTATCAAATAACAACTAAATTAATTATTTTAATAGGTTTCCAAACGAATGTAGCTGAACTTTTACTTGTAAATGATGAAATTAATGAAAGAATAGTCTATGGTAAAAATTCTATAAACGGGGAGCATCCTTACCAAATATCATTACAGTATAGGGAAAACCCCGGAGCCGAAGCAAAACATATTTGTGGCGGAGCAATTTTATCCCAACGATGGATCATCACTGCTGCACACTGCGTTACATACAGGTAGATTGTGTAATCAACAATATAATGTATTGCATTTTTAATACGGTGATTTTTATAGAACTAACGGTAAATTAATAGAAGCATACAAATTAAATGTGAAAGCCGGTCTCTACGAATTAGAACATGGTAAAAACGCATCTACTGTGCAAAATCTCGCCGTAGAAAGAGTAATCTCACATCCACTGTTTACGATGCAAAATGGCGTGGGTCCGCACGATATAGCATTGCTGCGTGTCGAAAGTGATATAGAATTTTCAGAACATATAGCGTTTGTTAGATTGCCTAAGCGCAATAAATTGCCTTTGTTCCATCAAGCAGCTATACTAACAGGTTGGGGTTCCATTTCCTCAGATAAGGAAACAGTCTATGCCAATTTCTTACAACGAATTGATGTAGAATTAAAAAGTGTTGACGGTAAGCAGATTTTTTTAAATTTGTTAACATGTAATTGCAATAACCCAAGCCATACAAGAGGCTTCGTGTAAGGAAATGTTTAATAAATTCGATCGAAGAACTGTAAAATACTTATGCAACATCGTATCGGGTGACTATTTTTTCATATAAAAGTCGAAAACGAAGCAGCAATCAACTTTTTAGATGTACCAAGAAGTTCGTTTACAAAGCACTTCAAAGTAGTGATCGCTTGCTTTTTCGGTTATACTGGGCAAATCTAATCATTTCTTAAGGGCGCGGGTTTTCAAACTACGACCTGCGAGCCAACACCAGTTCATAAGCATAAATCCGGCCCACTACGGCGAGACAGATATGTCCGGTATTCGACCTGCTACAGTGTGTTGGTATCTTGAGTCAACTGGGTATTGGTTGTCGGACTTAGTGGAGAAGTCAGTGTGGCTCTTAGAATAAAAAGTTTGGAAAATCAACAGAAAACTTCGCATCATCCTTCATCATGACAATCCCACCTCTCAGAATTGATTATTTGAACGAAAACGGGCTTCAAATTAATGTCCATTGCTCAAATTTACCGCCTAAGGACTTGAATGTATTCCCGAATGTAAAACAAAATGCATGGGCAGCGATTTTCATTACATCAAGCTGTTGAAGCTTCCAAAAACCAGGTTTTTGAGGTACCCACCTTCAAGTGCAAAAAATGTTTCGAGGACTGCTTCAAACACTTATAAAGCTTAAAAGGCAAATCTTTTCTCTTTACAAAGGCAAATCAAATCTCTTTACAAAGCTATAAAACGATTGTACCATTTTCTTCTTTTATTATTTTTGTGAAAACTTAAAAGATAACCAGGTGGAATAGCTACGCTTGCAATGTCTAATCATATTGATCAAGTTTTTATTGGTTAACTTGTTATTTGTTTTGCTTACATTTCACAGATTGCGCAGTAGAGTTGGCTAAGTTCATAAAAAACGAAACCGTCCTCTATCGAAAATTACACGCAACCAACTTTTGCAGTTCGAGTTTTGCGGGTATTGCCTGTAAAGGAGATTCCGGTGGACCTGTCGTTCAACCGCGTAAATATCGCAATCCGTCGATTGCATTACCTTGTGATGATGGTAATATGGAATATATCGTGGGTGATTACGAACTGGTCGGAATAGTCTCATGGGGTCAATATCCATGTGTAGACCGAAGTCATCCGATTGTCCTAACAATGGTTAGTAGATACGTCTATTTTATACAGCAGCATGTTGAAGATTTGATCTTACCAGACGATAAAGCATCAAATGCTCAACTAATAGGCATTAATTGGACGTGTATATATTTCATTGTGTACTGCCTTATACGTTGATTATTATTACTATTGTTTTTTGTATATACAAAGAACTATGTTTTTAATTATTTCTAGTATTCACGTAAAGAAATTTTTTCATATACATTTAAACTAATATTTTTATTTACGAATATACGTTACTATTTTTTAAGAAGTATAATTCTTTGTTAACTTAAGTGAGTTAATTATATCGTAAACTGCATATTGATGTTTTTCAGTCAAATTGGCTTAAAAATACAGGCCTAAAAAAAGCAGAGGGTACTGATAAAGGTTATTACCTATGCCAGATATGCGTATCTACATTTGCTTTGCTTTTTTAAATTAATTTGAATTTCCTAAAAATCATTAATATGCAGTTTTCGAAATAATTAACTCATTTAAGTAACTATATGGTACTAGAAAATAAAAATCGCTATTTCGTACATTTTTTATAACTAAAACTTGTCATATTTATGTGAGTATACATTATGGTATATATTAACATAACATCATCAAATTATCCAATCAACTCATATCAAAATAAAATTCAATAAAATACATAGACAGTCTACTTTTTGAAAGAATTCCTGCGCGAACTATTCTACTAAGAATATTTCTACTAAGATAATATTCCGTTTGGTCTATGTTATAGGACAATTTAAGTCGTTCATTTGAGTCTACCTCGAATGTAAATAGTACGTAATAAATAAATGCAAATTAATTGGAATAAATTTTAAATAAACAAGCGACAAGATTTACTAATCTTATCATTTGATAGAAATAAATTAAGTTAATAGGGTATCATTTTTTTTGTTAATCCCTCATTGATAAAAAACCATTATATAAAGTTTGATAATTTCATGTCCTTAAAAATTTGCGCGTATAAAAAACATAATTGCGACAATGTATGTACAGTAAAAAGTTAGACACGATTTTAACATCTAGTACATACTGTTAATTAATTACTCAACAGTATATTTTAATTAAAACAAGATTAGAATTTAGTTGAAATCAGTCTGCTTCTTTTTAATAAATAAAGATTCCTATTTTACAGTAATGTACCTTTTTAAATTTCTAAGTCGATATTCCATAGATCTGCATTTAATATATAAATTTATTTCGAAAATGTCATAATAAAATTTTATGAAACCTCTAATTAAATATTTAACGAAGTTATAAACCAATCCTTTTTACATTTTTCACTAAACAATGCCGCTATTATCACTCGCGTAATTGAATGCAAATTCACGGGAAACTCTAATTCTATTATCCATCTCATGTGCATAATTATTCGAATTAACATTAAAATCGGCACTTGTTTTAATACGGGACTCCGACTCAGTTTGATTCTCTTCGATAACAATTTCTCTATTATCAACATTTTCTTCATTCTTGCTCTGCTCTTCGTCCGCAACTGTTTCGCCCAATTCTCTTAGCCGTCTTTTGAAAGTGTTCAATTTTTGATCCTGATCTGTTAACAGTTCAAGTAAATCGTCTTGATCTCGTTGCATACGATCCAGTTCGGACGCTTTCTCGCTATTGTCTACCTCTAATTGTGTAATTGTTTTCTAAAAAGTCAAATAATTTATATTTAGTATATTGTTGCTGCCATTGGATGCTGCCAAAAAATCTGTCAGGATAATCTGGTTTAAAAATGGGGAACTTTTTACATGTATACCCTATACGAGCGCGCTAGTACCTCAATTGGCCCACATAAAGAAATTTCATTTTCTGCTACATTCTTCACTATTAAATACCTATATTAATATCTCTTAATTACATTTCATTAAATGTCTTCTAATTTTAAAACTGAATTTCTCAATAAAATAATCATTTTGAACCCCTACCAAAATTATAATGTGCACCCGCCACTACTAACAACATTTATTCAATTGCAAAAGCAGTTTACATCTCTCATACAACGTAAAATATTTTTTCCTGTAACTTTGCATATATGTGCTATTATTTAGGCCTTACATGCGTATATGACTTGAATATCGCTTGTCATGGCGACAAGTTGCGAAATTTTCACTTATCAAGGGTAATATCTTTGAAAGATAAGAGTTAGACCCATCATGTGCGGTATCATTTTAAATAGAATTACAAGGGCTACCAAAATATAAAAATATACAGGGTGTTACAAAAAGTTTTTGAAAACAAATTTACTACTCAAAATCGTTAAGTATATTTAGTTGTACACAATGGAAAAATTGAGGTCTCTTAGTCTTACATATGCTCCCCAAGTTTCATTTTTCCAATTTTCATAGGAACCGGATATTTAGGGTTGTACACTTTTTTCCAAGGTCAAATTACCCTGGTACTATGGTGGGTGCGACTTTTTTAAAACGCTTAATGGCTTAAGTATTAAAGGAACTATCGACACAAAAAATTTAATCAAAATCCTTCGTCTAGTTTCTGAGAAAATGGACCGCAAACTTTGCAAAACAAAAAACACCCTTGCTTAAACATCGTATACTTGTGATTTTAGAAAAAGTTTCAAATAAATTCGAAGGGTCTTTATGTGGCCTATACAATAAAGTTTATTCGAATGTCCTATCTTTTATCGTTCCTGAGCTATTTCAAAAAGTTTGTTAAACTGCAAACGTGACAACACAGCTTCCTATACAAGTTGGAACATGGGACTTTTTTATTCGACGCATAATACAAGGTACTATATGTGTGCAAAATTTCAACCTCCTAGTTTGAATACAAAATTTCTGAAAAAAATGGGTCCTGTCCGCCATACTGGATTTATAAAAAAAATTAAAGAAACTGTTCTGCGGGCGCATCGTGTGCTCCTGTCTACCAAATGTCATTCAAATCGGTATAAATAGGGTAGGCGCTATTTTTGAACGTACATACGTACGTAAATACATACATGCATACACACATACAGACAGCGAAAAATCGACCCTTCTTTAATTTTTTTAAACAAGATTTTTTTTTACAATAACTTTTTTTATCAAAAATTGTTCCTTATGACCCCTTCTTTGAATTGCGTATTAACGGATTGCAGTAATTTCAATACAAGAGACGTACTAAGGTGAAATAGAAAAAAATCTCAAAACATGAATTCTATATCTTTCATACACCTATATATGTGTATGGTATATGAAAGATAAAAATGGTTAAAAGGGTAGTCATTGATGTGAAGATTCAAGCAAACATGATAAAACTAGCGAAAACAGGAAAATCCAATTCCGAAATTGAAAAGTAACTAGGTTTTTCTAGATATAGTGTCAGATATATCGTTCGATTCCACAAAACATACGATTCAATTGCTCCAACGTGGGAATAAGTGAACTAACAGATCACAACAAACGGAATTTGCGAAAAATTATTAGGAGAGCTAGCTATAGTCAACACGGTGATCTACAATTTATAGAGAAGCTAGTATTTAGAAGTTATAAGGTAAAATTTTTTAACGCTTTTCGAGATTAAATTAAAAATATAGTGCAATTGTTTTAGGTTAAGGAAAAACCATTCTTTACACAAACACAAAAAAAGGAGAGATTAAAATGGGCAAAAGAATGTGAAATTTCCGTCATCTGTGGTGTTCGATGTCGCCAGGAGGTGTAGGAAAATTACACTTTGTGGTTGGCATTATAAATACAGATAAATATTTAGAAATTTTTGAAGAGTCTTTGTTGCCAACAATGAAAGACACATTGGATTCTGGTTTTATTTACTTTCCAACAGGATGGAGCTGCATGTCATACTTAAAAAAAGCAATGAAATGGTTCACAGATAACACTATTCCACCCAAAAGTAGGTTTCAAGTATCCTAGACTTGTCCCCTATCGAAACACTTTGAGCAACACTTTCATGAAATAAAGAAACGTTTGAGCAACACTTCAGCAGATCTATCCCGGATCTGAAGCGAAGGCTTCAGGAGATATGGAATAACTTCACCCCAGAGGAGTGCCTAGAGTTGGTGAACACTATGCCTCAAAGGATATTACCTGTTATAAAAAACAGGTGATGTGACCCAGTGGTAACTTTTCAAATTCTTATCAAATCCAAATTGACTTCGCTTCTAGTATACTTTGGCTTGTTTTTGAATTGTTATAATCTTAATGAAAATTATTATTAAAGTAAGCTTCTAATTTGTAAAATTATATTAAAATATTCAGTTCAGTATAAAAAATATCTGAATTCTAACTACTGTTTTTATTTCTGCTCCTTAAGTGTTATTAATTCAAATTTCAGTAGGTGGGCCACCTGACGTGGAACCGAGCTGGTACACATTCTTGTGTCTGTTACATGCTATTATCCACTTTGAATTTTGTTTCTCTATTAACATTATTTGTTATATGTTTAAGACAGTGATTCCGTTACTACAGATGAATCTTGAAAAAATGGAGAAACCAGATAAACTTTTTTACTTAGGTGAAAATATTAAGTTCCTACCTTCATATGATCTAAACTTTCCTCCAATTGAATATATCGATTATCATTTAAAATATTGACGCCGTCCAAATTAAGTACAACGCTTGTACCTTCATTTCGAAAGGAATTCGAATAGGTCTCCTTTGTCACCAGTGGCGTAATATTATCAGTTGAACCAATGATTTTCGCTTTGTAAATTGTATTTTCATCATGCAATTGAGCATTTGCTACTTCCAATTCACGTAGACGTTCCAATAAATGATCACGTTCTGAACATATTTCGGTTAATTGAGTTTTTAATAACTCCTGACGTTCGTCTTGTTCTCTAGATGAAATAAAATCGAATATTATCATGTCCCAATCAAAAAATCAAAATAAAATTAAATAATAAACAAAAGCAAAAATAGGTCGTAAGCAGGCTCTAAATCTTATATGTAGTAATAAGAACTTGCAAATATCCTAAAACAAAATAAAGTTCACGTATTTTCGATGAATCAAGATTACAGAAGCTAATTTGTCTTCAAATATCACAAAATGTTGATATTGCAACAGACAATTAAAATAGCGAGGTTAATTATATTAGGTCTCACAAGTCAAATATTCTGTAATTTTTAATAATCCGGAAACAACATCCAACACAAAAACAAGTTTTTGCAACTTAAATTACAATGTGGAAAATATCTTAAAATTAAGAATAACAATGAAATAAATTTTATCCCGGACTATTATATTTTAATGCAAAAGAAATTGACCTTTTACATGTTGGTCTTACAGTGTGCCGCTTTTAGAAGTAACTAACAAGAACTAAGCATTGAACGGAATAAAACTTAAAAATTTGGAAGTAGGCTCTTTATTAAATGAGGAACATTTGATAATGAATATCTGCTAATTCATATGTGTGCTTCCAAATTGTTTACCAAAATTGGCCAAATGTTTTCAAAATTGGCAACTGAATCACTTTATAGCAAAGGAGTTGCAAATATTTAGGTAAAATATCTTATTACTATAAAAACTGATGTAAACAAATTTAATATACTTTAAATGAAATATTTAGCAAAAACAATTTTTTATAAATCAAAACAATTCGTTCGACTCCTTTCTTAACTTTTGTCGAATATCCTCCATCATTTCTTGACAACATGACTTCATTGACTTCATAATATTCTTGATAAATCCAATATTTTCCAATAGAAAGATAACAGGAAGATTTTTCAACTGGGAAATATTGGAAAAATTCTTATTTTCATGCATAAAATCCACGTTGTTTTTGGTAAACAAGTTTACAGTTGTATGCGCATAGTGTAACCAAGCCAAATCTGGGGAAAATAATGTGGAACCAGGATGTTTTGCACCACCCAAAACAAACGTTTTTAATACACTAATAATGTATAGTTCCGCTTTAATTCTAACATTTTTGACTTATAATGGAGGGCTTCTTGCCAAATTAACAAAAAACCTGCCAAACAAGATTTCGATAACAAACAATGTTTTCAACAATCATGGATTTTCAAGCTATTTGTCAATTAATATTTTTTGGAGTTTCTCTTGCTTCGTTTCTCATACGTATTTACATGTTCTTAGAACAACAATATAACAAGTAACAAGTTTACGCACAGCCTACTTCAATATTGAAAGAATTTATATTTTCATGGAAGAATTCATAGATATTTTCAAGGAATTTTCAAGAATTCATATTTTCATGGAAGAACATAAAATTTTTAATTCAATATTTTTAGGTTTTATTTGTTGCAGTCCTTAATTCCTTGAACAATCTTTCTGATCTTTTTTTAATCTTAATGAAACTCACAAGAAGAATATTTATTAATCATAAAGGAATATTCACCTAATTAAGGCCTTGTACTTCGATAAAAGCATTCCTGGATCACCATTAATCTCCGAAAACTCTTTAACCGACTCCGAACTCGCTATGCCATTACTAGTATTAGGGCCAACACTATTAGGCACTAAAACTTCACCACCAAAAATACCGCCCCCTTCCCGATTAATTGTTGTCGTACTCTTCTTAACCGCTTCGAGTATTTTCGCTTCGGTCGCGCGAAACAATCGACAGAACTCATAATCCAAAAGAAGTGCGGCCGGCTGATTCGCCGCCGGTTGCGGTCGTTTTGCTGCTTGGGCGTATAACGTATGACGACCAACATCAGTTAAACGGCGTGAAAATGTTTCAAGTGTTACACGACGTTCGATCAGTTGGAGTAGTTGCTGACGATCATATTCCGGAACAGAATTATCGTTGTATAAAAGACAAAGGCCCATTAAATATGCACAAACTCCTATAGATCGCAAATAAAGATCATAATAAATAAATAAAATTCTACTTTGATTTTATGAAGAATGAATTACCTTGCATAAGATCTTCGTTGCCTTCATCATCATTTCGTTCGGCGACGGAAGATGCTTGTGCGGTGAGAAACGCAACAGCGCCTGAACAGCGAAGAAAACTGCGAACAGCTGAAGGACATTCAATAAACCATGTTGCAAATAATTGTAAGACGCCTAAACGATGTTGCACCTAAATAATATATTAATAACCTAAATCAATTACAAGTACCTCATCAATTTCATTTAAAACAATAGTTTTAATGTATATGTAAATACATTAACAAACAGAATTTAGTAAGAACAATCATATTACTTTTTGATAATAAGCTAAACATAATTAAAATAACATTGACTTTAATCATCAATTTCAATAAAAAAAAAAACCAAATATAATCTACCTGAGGTTGATATAGTATAGACGTTAAACTTCCTCCAGCAGACCCGGCTAATCCATTACCACTACTTCCAATTGCTGCCTGTTTATGTACATTTGTCTGTTGCAATGAGACAGCGCACTGTTGTAGCAAACCATTGATTTCGCCGCTGCCAACTAAATGACTCTGACTTGTAATTTCACTTGTACGGACGCTTGCACTGGTCGCTAACATTACGCGTAGCAGCTGTTCCTTCTGTATGGGATTCTCAATTAAACAATGCGAAAGACCGATGGATGAGAACCAACTACTTAAGGAATCGGTACCGAAGAGGCCACCACAAAGTATTTGACCTGCAAAATCAGGGAAAAATATATCATACATACCATCTGAACAAATAATTTGTTAATAAGAGAAAACAATAAAGCTGTTTTCATAATAATGAAAATACATATATGTCAGAAACTTACATAGGAAGAATTTGTAAATTCCAATATATCAAAAAACCTAGGAATAGATATATATCTTCTCAAAACCTTAATATTTTTACATTACGTACACTAATTTGTACTTATTTTAAACTTAAAAATAATGTATCCTAGCTGAGGACATTCTTCACCCTTCTCAAGAATCTACACGGAGCAAAGAAAATTTATTGTAAAAATTTATTAACAAAATTTAATCTAAAACTAAAGATTTCAACTACAAAATATGTTTTTTAAAGTTGAATAAGAAGAAGGGATCATATCACAAACAATAGTCCAAAACTAAATTTATACATAAATTTAATGTGCAGCTAAATAAAATTGAGATTCTACAAAATTTTACAACAAATTGTAATAGATATAAAAGTAGTCTGTAAAAATTGTTAGTTATACTATAAAACTTTTATAATAATTGTATTTATTAAGGTATTAAATTAATGTATTTTTTAACAGTACACAGTTTAGTATGTACATAATTACCTGTAACAATCACAGCTTTAACAATTGCTGTAACGACAACACTAATACATTTAATTGTCCATTTCTAGTAATGTATTTAAAAATTCCAAACTATTACTGCTTAAATAAAAAGTTCCATAAGGTCCTAATCAAATTCACTTCCAACGAGGTAATAAAAATATAGATCAATACTTACCAGTTGTAAGCGTATCCCCACTCGAAGCTAACTGCTGGGCACTTGTACTATCCGACGGTACGGTAGAAGATACCGTTTTCGGTAGAAGCGTTTGTACAACTTGCGTCTGTCCTACATCATTTCGGTACAAAAAGCATTCGAAACAGTACAGTACGGAACAGCGTAGAGCAAATTGTTGCCGATTATTAACCATCGACATGAGGAGAACGACTAGAGAAGATCGGGGTGGTTGACTAGGTGCCATTACGGACGCAAAGTATTCCTTTCGAGAAAAAGAACGGAAATTTTTATTTTTACAAAAATGGCAGCAATATTATTTAAAAATTTACACGTTTCGAGTAAAAGACAATTATTAATTAAAAATGATAGCAATATTATTTAAAAATTTAAACGTTTAGAGTAAAAAAGAACATACATAATTATTAACTATTTACTTTAAATTTAAGTAGAAAGTTTTTACCTATTAATTTTTGATAAATTTCCTATTGAATTGAATAAAAATTAATAAATTCCTATCAAACTTCCTTCTTCTTCCACGTGTCGTATCCGCTCGGCGAATTTTGGCTATAATTATAGCAATGGCAACGTTATTGACACTGCTTTAACTAACTTAAATCACGCGAAATCTACTAATTTTATAATTATTCTTATGGAGCACACAGTATCTTTACACATAATGAAACAAAAAACATCAAAATTATGATACCTGTGATGTTACATCTCCACGAATAGCTTCTGCCAGAGCATTAATAGTTTCAGTTAATAAATTTGCTGGAACACCAGAAGCCATTAGCATATTGCATAGAGCCTCGAGGAGGCCTGCATGTCGAATTGCCTTCTGACATGAGGCCACTGATTGCGACGGATTGTGTGGACCAACGAGACACCTTTGCATAAAAAACCAAAAACATAAATTTTTAGAGGATACAAAACTAAAGATAATAAATTTTTGAGGTAGTATTCTATTAAAGAAATTTTAAATTTAGTAGTTTAAAAATTCATTCTTACAACTTCAGATATGGAAGCGTCATGATATATTGCAGACAAAATACCTTATTCCAGTGTTTCTCAACCGGTAAAAGTTGTGGAAAAAATCTCACGGACCGGTGGTTTTTTTTTTAACAAAAAATCTTATATTTTGAATAAGTATTTATTTACAAGTAAAAATTCTCCGCGGGCCGGTCAAATTTCTCCACGGACCGGTGCCGCTTGAGAAACACTGCCATATTCTACAATATACTATTAAAACTTTCAACCGTTTATTAAAGTTTTAATTCTTTTGGCAAAGTATAATGAGAAATCTAAGTATTATATAAATAGCAAGCTTGTCTTTTGCAACTTATTCAGATCTGAGGTTAAAGTGTATAACCATGCATGTATTAGCACAAATTGCCCAGTAACACAGAAACTTCACATTATAGATTAAGAACTTCGGATGCCCGCATATTAAGTGTCAAAGATGCCCACATTTTACTGTACCGAATGCTTTAAAGAAAGTAAGAAAATGTTCCCGTAATTAGTGTATAAATTTTTGGTTCAAATCTCTACCTTTTCAATAGTCTTTCATTAACAAGTAAATCTGAGACAAGATTATATCATATTTGTTTTATTTAAAGTAAGAAATAAGTCTATTTCTTACACTGATTATTCAGTGAATACAGAGCAAATAAACAATAACAGATAATCCAATTTTATACCTCAAAAGTTGTAGTAAACAATGCATATTAGCAACTTTCTGTGCACTCCATCCGACACTCTCAATATTTGTCGGTAGTGTGAACATCGGTGACATTTTCTGTATATAGGTGCCCTCTTTAAAAAAATTAATATTCGACACATTGTTCCTGAGAAGATTTAACATTAGAAGAAGACAGTCTTCAACTACAATACCACCGTCAGTATAATCTTCATCTCTTATTACGTCAAATAAACGATCGAATGCGTTTTCAAATGCGACGATTTTCTGAATGTTTGCATTGTTTTTCGTTAATTGAATGAGAAGTAATAAAGCGTCGTTTCTAATTACCTAAAAATGATAAAAAGTGAAATCATAGAACACAAATAAAAGATTTATCGACTAATTTTACATATTTAGTTAAAATAGTCGATAGGAATTGGAGGCGGTTCAAGATTTTCAGAAAAATACAGTAAATTGACTTAATATAAATGACTCAATTGATATAAAGATAATTTCTAATAATTTTAATCAGTACCTCTCTACTTTCTTGCAATAAGTCCATCAGTTTAGATACTCCCATCGGACTGACTAATATAATATCCTGAATTTCTTTAGTTCTATTCGACAACAACGACGTGATTAATCTAACAGCTGGCCATCGAACTTTGAATTCGTATTCTTCCAGAAAACTGAGTACTAACGTGACATTTTCTGTGTGTTTGATGAACATTTCGGTAAACTGTTCCCCAATATTTTGACGTCGATTTGTTACTGAATTAGTTGTGTCGTCTTGGGTTTCTTCTTCAAATAGTTCTTTCGATGTTATATTGCATAATGTGTCCAAACAATATCCAATGATTTCCGAATCGTTACGATCCAATTCAAGTACCTGTTATAAACATAATTTTCAGAGTAAAAGGAAAACTATTTAATCCTTTCAAACATTATTCCGTTGTATCTTAAATTAAGTGGTATAAACAAAAACAAAAATTTAAAAATTTTTCTTGTTTACACGAATATCTTCGAAAAACAGCTAAAATATGAATGGGTTAACAAAAAATCCAAAATTAACATTAGTTAAAGCGTGTTAATTAAAAAACCCCAAAAAAACATAATACTCCAAGAGAAAACTCCAAACAAAAAAGTTGTATTATTTCATGATTTGGAATTAACAACCTTTCCGTCATTAACCGATTGCGCTATTGAAAAAGATACATTCATTGTATGCTATCATGTGAAGAGCAGAACGAAACTAGATTCCTTCCTGGCATCTATTCAAGAAGGAATCCTAATTAGTACTATAAAAATATGTAGTATATATAGAAATCAATTCTTATTAGTTTTTTCATTTTTATTGATCAAAATCTCACCCATTATTTTACTTAAGTATTAAGTTTTACTATTTCACATTTGACAGTTAATAAAATATCTTGTTATTCTCCAGGATGAAGTATGTATTACAGATATATCTGTTGTGGAATAAAGTACTGTTTATTATTATCCAGTCAAAAGCAAACGACACTTTTAAAAAGTATCTTCGACAACTATGCATACATTGCAGTTGAATCTTTCAATGCATATCCATTTATAATTTCTTAGTTTTACAAAAATCACCAAGTACATACAATTGCGTTTATTTAAATGTTTAACCCTTATTAACGTTTATTTTTCTTGCACCCACTTTTATTCTACTGTAAAAATATAAAGTTTTGAACATTTTACAATTTGTTGATACATATAGGTAAATTATTTTATAAAACAACCATAAAATTTAATACTTTATTCCTCAGTATTCTATTACAAAACTTTTATTCTTGAATGTAATCAATAATATATTTTATAGATACTAAAAAATACCCGTATATCCAAATATATCTGAATTAATAATAGGTGATAAAATTTAAATTGCTTTATTTAAATTTGTTAAATTATGTTTTTACCTGTTTTATAGCGTCCATTGCATGAGCGCCAACTTGTAGACGGTGTTTCCTGGATAATGCTCTAATTGCCCTGCAAGCATCTCGCCTATCATCTAATAGAGTTGAGGATGTCACTCTATTTACCAGACGATCAATCTGAAAAATCAACAATAATTAAGCAAACTTATTCACATAAGAACTTAAGCAAATCTTACAGTTTCGGCTCCAGTTAATTCAGTATTGGTCTCAGGAGCACCCAAAACAGATTTCAAGCCGCTTCTCAAATATTCCATCTTATTATACTTAATATAAATCAAAGATTAAACTACAATAATTGACATAGAAAGAAAATGAGTACATTCTTTGATTCAAATAGAAAAGTATTCATATTTACTAAAATCCGAATTGAAATTGAATATGAATTATTTACAGATACGTCAAAAAAACACGTCACCACCTGACTTTGACAGGATAAATTCGTAATGGAACAATTCGGGAGAAAAAATGTTGAGAAATAGTGTGTAGGAGAGGTAACAAAGAAAGAATTTTAGTTGACTTAGATATTGTTTGGTTTCCCAGACTTTACCATCGACGTATGAGGAACAGGGTGAAACTATGAAGAGAAATTTAGAAAGATTATTTCAACTCAGGGGCGTTTGGTTACCAATATAAATTAATAAAATAAGATATTTAAATCAACCGTTTCAAACTTATTTGTTCTCATCAGT